>JAIPRL010004572.1:0-37122 GCA_025469235.1 Pemphigus obesinymphae | reverse complement strand
GTAGTGATAAGCCTTATTTTCAAAATAACAACACTAGCTCTTCGTTCAAATCAAAATGGCCAATCTTTACGCTAAGTTGGTCACACTTGTTCAGATACATAGGCCGTTTTATCAACAGAAAAATAATCAAAAAAAAAAATGACATTGGTCAAAGAATCTCAATTTCGTCAAAATGTGACATTGGCCCTTCTTGCACCAAGCCACAGATATATATATATTATAAGGTTTATATGCCTATATTATTCGACAAACAGATAAGCGCGTTTCGTAGAGGGATATATAGATTAAAAAATCTTTAGAAACAATAAATAACTTTATGCTCTTGGAATATATTAAATTTTGATTTGTATGCTGTCCGAATATTCTAAACTTGCTTTCGCAAAAACACCAGGATCAGAGTGAGGATGGGAGATGAGAATATATATTATATATACCTATATCCCTTTTCTGCGGAATAACTATCACCGTCTATACGGGATGGACGTCCGGAAAACGTTTCCTGAACGAACTTACGAAACTAAACTATCAATCACCACGACGGTAGAATGTCATTTAAAATATTATTATATTGCACATTTCGATTATATTTTATAATATTGCATACCTAAACTATTTAATGCAAAGGCAACAAAAGGTCGTGAAAAGATCAAAATGATGACGTCTGCTCGTGGATATTATTTGTTGCACATATTGCGTTTTTGGAATAATTTATTATTAGAATGCTTGTAAGAGGTGTGTAGTTCGTGCTTCAAATACACAATGCAAGTAGATATCATGCCCTTATTAATGATTGGGTACGTATATAATAGACCGTCGAATTATATGATATGTCCATGGAAGGATTAATATGCAATCTTTGTCATCAAGTTTTTAATCGATTAAACGTTGAATAATCCGTATAAATATACAATAAGAAAATAAACTATGATAAAAAAAAATTTTGGCATAAAAATTTTATTTTAATTTCTATGAAATAAATTGCTCAATGGGTATAAGTATTTTTTAAACGTTTTATTAAAATTACAGTATAATAGCAGTAGTTGTTCGTCCCTGCCATATCATTGACCGTATTATACCTACTGGTTATATAATATATTCTACCCATCGTGCCCGACTACGTTATGCGTGTATAGTATAACAACGAATTTAACTTCAAACCACTCGTTAAACTCGAATTGTCCTGCGGAAAGCGAGAAATCTGGCTTTTTGAAAAATACACCGTTGGCGCTTGCGTAATCACAAAATAATAATCTCAACCAGAGTGGAATTTGATAACGACGATGATAACACCCAAACATCCTTTTGTTTACAAAACAAAAGTTGATGACAACTTTTTAAGTCCCTGGTGGAGACATTATACACACACAAACATACATACTTTTGTATACATGGTTATACGTGTGTATTATGTTTATGTATATAATATGTATAAACACAGAAATATATATATATATATATATATGTATGTATATATAATATTAAATATGCATTAACGTGTGCGTCGGAGTAAAAAGGGTTGAAGATAGCGAGTGAGAGTGCCTTTTAATCCCTTTGGTCACGGGGTTGTTTTTTGGCGCTGCCGGAAGGGGGTGAGCGGTTAGAGTGGTCTTGAGAAACGCGGCGGTTCTTGTGATTTATAATATACAGGCGCGGGGGAATGGGGCGGTACGTGAGGGCCGGCGGGGGTGAAAATTAAGTTACGCTCGTTCGCGACGTGCGCGTATAATATTATAATATATAAAGAAGAAAATCTGTACGGCGCGCGTTTAAAATTTAAAACCTTACCGGTTCTGGTCGCCGGCGACGAAGCCGCCACCGCCGTATCCCCTAGCGGCCTCCTCCTCCGGGCCGTGGGCTTATTAAAAACCCGTGTTGCATAAGTAATTCGGATCCGGCGCAGGATAAACGGTCTCTCTGTGCAAGACGAACCGACGAGTTATCGTGTAAGTCGAGACTGCGAAAACTATACGATTTTCCAGAAAAGAAACCGGAATATGTAGACAAAACGGAATCGAACAATACCCTCACGTACGTTTCGCCAGCACCCCCACATTTGAATTTTACAATTTTTTTTGCACAAATATTTAGTATGTAATTTGTATGAATTTGTACGCCTATTTACGAAATTTGTATGGCATTCGTTTTGAGCAAAAAAAACAACAAAAATTTTGGGCGGTGCTGGAGAAATGTTTCTACAGCACCCTCCCCCTCCCCCCACAACGTATCCAATAACGTTAGACTAGTAATATTATTTCAAACATTTAGTATGGAATTTGTATGCATTTGTACGACCAATCGCGAAATTTGTACGCGTAAAATATCCTCCGTATTTGAGTACACGATATGGATCCAGGTATAGTGTATAGGTAATAAAGATATAGGATTTTTCCAAAGTTCTTCCTGCGGCGAAAATACATCCTGCAGATATGCGGTCCCACGTGGATTTTAGATCCCACATGCCTTCTCGGACAAAACGTTTAAAATGTACAATATATATGACAAAATGTCAACCGAAAATATTTGGTAGTAACTGAAAACGATATTTTAAAGTGTCTCGATTGGTCTACCGTGTACGTTCAATGGACAATCCGATTTGTTTTTTACGGTTAAAATTGGTGTACCAGTTGTAAGTTGCTAACGTACCGATTGCAGGATGAATTAGAATAACATATACGAGTGAAGACGATTTTTCTTGATTAGTTATAATGGATTACTGGCATATACATTGGTTAATATTTTAAAAAAGGCCAGGATTTTCAGTGTGGACGGTTAAAGTGAAGTTACAATTAACTTTTTAAATTAACTAGTTAATTTGGTCTGTACTGTAAGCTTATCGCATTATTTTGTTATGATATATTTCCGTTATAAACTATTATAGTCGGTTTTTAATTGTTCAAAGTTAAAACTAAACAAAAATGGTATAACTCAAAGTTTTATTACAAATAACAATGTTTCAATCATCAATTATATATAAATATATAAATACATTGAATATGAAAATTATTGCTCGACTATTATTATTTTGTTATTACGCATGAATAAAAAAAATTAATCTTGTAACGTATAAAATATAAAATATTTCATGGATGAAAAAATTCATATTGAGTCATTATATAGATAAACTATAGTCAATCAGATTTTTATACGCTTTATTTTTATGTATTATTGAATGCTATTATTCGACATACTAATTATTTTGTTTACAAAATATAATAGTAATAACTGTAGAAATAAGTTGTTTACTCATTTTTTAACCACTTTATACAATTGTGTTAATATGTAAATTGTGTTTTAGAAATACGAAATTATCTTACTTTATAGAAACGTTTCTAAAAATGACCATTCTAAAATACACAGACAAAATAAAGTATTGTGTGTATACAAATTTATGAATAATTTTTATCAGAGTTAATAAGCTTTATAAATACAAAACGGTAGTTGCATCAGAGAAAATATTTATTTTAAAATATTGTTTTATCATTTAAATTGTACATTTAAACGCATAAAATATTCTATATTAATAGAATTCGATATAATTATAACTTTTTTGATCAATAAATTTAATTTAAATATTTCATTAATTGCATATTTTATTTATTACTCATTTAAGCGTATATGTTGGAATAAATAATAATACAATAGTGTACATATTGTGCATAAATTATTTTAGTTATTTCACGATTTGGCAAAAAATATATTAACAACATTTTTAACGAATTTTATTTCGAAGAAATCAATAACAAAATATTTAAATTTAATTTTACATAAAATTATTTTTTATTATAGAATACACGATTATCGTATAATATTTTGATTAATATTATTCACAAAGCTTATCGTTTGGCGATTCAGTTATAAACCTACATGCAGCTGGTCTAATAAGTGTTCGAGGGACCGTCAGATTTAGACAAACCCGAGAAATATTGATTTCCGGATAAACAATAACTCAGAAATATATTAAAAACTTTTCTCCCCCCGAGAAGGACTTTCAACGGTACTTGTATTATTTTATATTAAAAAAAAAAAAAAGGAACCTGTAGAGTCCCGGTTTATTACTGCAATAAGACGACTGTTGACCGGTTATAGGCGGTAGCTGCAGATACCTATAATATTTCTTGAGATGATATTCTCAGTAGCAGAAATATTGCTTTTCATTATCAATATATGCGTATACAGTACGTTTTGTGTTTCATTTATAAATCACAAAAATACCAAATAAAATAATATATACCTGTACATATATACATGTATGTATAAAAAAATTAAATAATCGATCAAATTTATGGTCTAAATTTCAAAATTAAATGAAAATTTGGTTTTAATATAAAGTATATTTTTTATAATTTATTGTTATGATTTAGTTTAAAACAAAAATACATTAAATTAATTCAGGAATATTAACCGACTGCAAATAATTTGCTTGAATAACATTATGAATTATGATAAAATCTGAAATTTAAAACTATCGTTTTGACCGTTGTTTATTATTATTATTATTAATTGTAATACTGCGAAAATAATTTTAAAATGAGAATGGTTCATTTTATGGAGTATGGTCAAAAGTTAAGTGATCTTCTGAGTGACTCCTTTTACCCGAAAATTTACTTACGAAAAAATAAGAAAAAAAAAATAAACATAATTCTAAAACCAATAACTTCCTCGCTACAGTCAGAATCTAAAAAAAAAAAAAAAACACATCAATGTAATACTAATACATTCCTCCTTACATTTAGATTCTAAAATGTACATAACATTCAATCACATGGTATTTCGATCATTTTAACTGGAAGCACATAATTTTCGACAATTGTTAAACAAATTGTTATTTTACATCGCCTATTGAGATATTCATATACCTATATAGGTACATTTTATACACGTCCGGTTAACATAATGTTACCATGTAACATTATGTTATGTTATATAATTGAAAATATCCTCGAGAAATCATCATTAAAACAATACGTTGGTTTTAGAGAGGAAAATGAACGCAAGTTAACGTTTGAATACTACCTAGTCACTTTGTACGGCTTTTATGCCAAACTCGATTATAAAACATTTACAGAATTTTGATGAGCTCGAGTAACTCGTGAACTAACTTTAGGATATTTGTTCGCTTATAAGTACTCTAATTAGGATTATTCGAAAGATGTCTTAAATGAAATTTGCCATTACGTTATTAATTCTGGTGAAAAATGTCTGCGAAAATAGCGGTTATAATAATATATTATTACTTGTAAATAAAAAAATATCCATATTTTCATTGTGGCATTTATGTAATTCAGCGCGATCGTTATTTTTTCACAAGAATAATATAAATATCATATTTTTATAATTAATACTGTATATCTGCAACCATTGCAGGTATAGTTAAATCGTTTAAAAACCAAAGATGTTAATTAAAATATGAATTAATTAATATTTGAATTGAGTTAAAACAATTCAAAAGCCTTCAGTTAAACGTTAATAGTTGACAAAAAAAATGTCAACTCATTAAGTTTAAAGGTAAAATGAAAAAAAAAATGAACTTAAATCAATTAAAAAAGTTAATTTACTTAATATCCATCAAATAAATAAGGATTAGAATTTGTAAAAGAATAGATGGCATATTTTCCTAAATTTAAAATTTTTTATTTCATATTTGTATAGGTACTCTGGATTGATTCAAATATATGTATATATTGTATAATATATAATAAATATCATGAAAATCATTTACCTATAATGTATCAACTTAATTTTAGTTCTAATTAGTTATTATTAAAAATTAACTATAAAAACCAAGTTGATACAATTGAAAATTGAAAATATTCATTAAGATTGCCGTACGTATACACACACATCATAGAAACACAGTTTTGACATAAAAATAATCATAAACGTGACTTTTACTATGCGTGCTCGAAGATACCTTTTTCCTTTTTAACGAATTTACATTATTATATAATACACAGAAATAAGAAATGTAAAATAAACACCTCGGTTTATCTATAATTAGGCTTTCATTAATCAAAATATTTAAACACCGTTCATGTATGTGAAATATTGAGAGAGGCGCCGTAAATGTAGAACGAAGGACAGTTATTAAATATTGCGATTACGCAATAATGCGAAGTAAAACCATTTCTAAAATACTTATAACAAACCGTATTGAAATATTGAAGTTTTAATAAGAATAAAGCCTTAGAATTTCCTCTCTCAGCACTCCTTTTAAAACCAGGCGTGTGACGTTCTATTGATGGCGGAATTGTTGAAAATTTCTTCAAAAATTAACTTTTTGACTCTGGCCAATGATATAACTCCATAATGTACATGCAATTGACGTACAGTGAATACGATTTTGAATGTATTACCGTGAAAAAACGAGACACGTGCTCGGCGAAAAAGACACTTTGGCAAAGGTAGACGACGCTATGTCAAAAACGTTTTTTCGAAATTACATTCTATATAGTCCTAAACATATTACAATAAACGGATCCCCTTCCATGGTAATGACCGTGCATACCTAACCTATCCCGTACCGTCCGAGCGGGTTAATTAATTTTTCATTCGCTGGTGACGAACACAAAATTGAAAGCTCCTTCCTCTCCTCCGCCCAATCCTGCGAATCCTTGAAAAGTTTTGTAACAAAGATACAGGGACGACGGGATAAAAGGATGAGAAGGGATGTGGGACGTGTACATGCACGGTGTCGGTGGTGAAGGTTCTCACACACACACACACAGAGTAAGAGCTTACCGGTAGGATATAACGTGGATTATGTCGCTCGCGTCGCCGCCACCGGTCTGCGGGCAGGTAATTAAATCGTAGAAAACGGGAAGGGGGGGGGCGCGCGTTCCGTGCTTTTAAGGAAACCCCGTGCGAAACGTTTTGCCGGAGAGATTATCTGCGCCGCCACTGCCGACGGTTTTTTCGTAAGCGCGCCCGCCACTGCCTCTGACGGCGGCTGCCGTCCAAAGTACAAAAGCCCTTTTTGCGAGGGAAACGCAAAGACGCGCACGGCGCAGAAAAGGATCCCGAGCCGTCGCTATTGTAATATGTATACGCGTGTGTTGCGTATCATATGCGTTTTAATTAAGTCGTATTAATCAAATTACATCATCACATCACAGGGACACAGGGTCGAAGCGATATGTTCATCGTACAGGGACGAAGCGCGGTAAAACGAGAACAAAAAAAAATAAAAATAAAAAAATACGAACGGAAATTCTAGGTTAGGCGTGTCTGCGGCTTACCGTCAAAAAATCCGTTTCTGCGGGTCCCGTATTCGGAATCTCGTTCCACGAGGCCGGTCGAGTTCGCCAATTATTATTATACAACAGACTTGAACTGTGTTAATACATAGAAAAAATTTGTGGAGTTAAGTTAAACGTTAACCGTATTTGGATACAATTTTATAAATTGTTAATACATACTCCCTACATACGTCTTGTACCTATATAAAAAAAGAAAATGGAATAACCCGTCTTAATTCAAAGTTGATATATGATTATTTGAACATTTCCAATAAAAATGATAAAAATGAAAAGTTCAGTTGCTAATCATTGATATTTTTGCGTAATTTTATTTTATTTTAGGGTAATATGAACTTAATGTACCTATGTAGTAAAACTATCGTGTGAATTTAACTCGAAGTTAACTGTTGTCGGTTATATAAAAAAAGTAAGTTATTATGTTGGAAGTGAATATCTCCTAAAAAAAAAGTGATTCATTGATCAATTGAATTAAATACTTAGCTCAACTTTTAACTTAATTTACATTTTAATGCTTTAATGTCCAACTAGCTCGTTTATAAAAAAAAATGTAAAGGATTGACTACGTTTAGGATATATACGCGTATATCGTTATTTTTGTATTCTAGTCCTCTTAATTATCAAAAAAGTATAAAAGTATATGGTGTTTAAAATATATATAAAAAAAGTGTTTTATACCATCGATAATGAATTAACCATTTAAAATATTTAGAAATTGTAAGACCTATTATTGTCTCTTAAATACTGTTATCTACAAATTTTATAAAAAATGTTAAAACTCTAAAACCACTTTAAAATTCCTTTTTGTTTGTAATCCATGATCATGAATTTTTTTTTGCAAATATCGGAATTTCTCAACAATAAAATAGGTATGTTAAATACTTAATATATATATAAGTATTGTTGTATGCAGTAAACCACGTTTTAAAAGTAATTAAACTTTATTATATGCTGTGTTAAATAAAAATATTCAAATTACTTTCAAAATTAAATATTCCAATTAATTTAAATAAGTTACATAATATATTTACGTTTTTTTCGTATAATTTAATATTGTAATTTAATAATGATAATATTTGTATACCTTATTAAGGTATCTAAATTCATGGAAGTGATATAATTAATATTAATAATGGAACATGGGTTTTATAATCCAAAAATAATATTTAGTTTGGTTTTATGCTTATATGTGTAATGATTTACAATATTATATAAAACTGTAAGTAAATATTTCTATTTATCGATATGAAAAATACATTAAATTATAAACTGTATAATATTATGTGTGTATATATATATATATATATATGTATGTGTATATAGGTATAAGTAAATAATAACTTAAAAAATGAAAGTACATTATCAAAAATGCATATATTGTTATCGTATTTTTTTTAAAATAAAACTTTTTAAAATTCTATTAAATTTTTTAGGTAGCTCATTTCAATTAACCATTTTTCAAATGGGAATGACAGAAAGCAATGTTTTGACATCTTCTGTCGGGGAAATTATTTAATACGAAAATATTTGCGTTGAAAAGTTTTTGCACAGATCTGGGACTCGGAAGCCTGCGTGCTATACACTATTCGAAAAACTTCTTCAGGAATCGGTCGTCATCGTCAGTGGTGGACGATCGTGTGAAGGGTGGTGGTGGCATTCGGAATAAAAGCGGTTGAGCTTTCTGCCCTTTAGCGCAGAGCATTATTTCGGCATGAAAACCGTATGGCAAAGAAAGCTATTTTTTTTCCTTATTCTCCGACCAGTGGATAAAAAAAAAAAAGGAAAAAAGTTGGTTATGCTTTCTTTTGCGACCGTAAAGTTTTTAAAGTTCTGTTGGTGATATTTAAGAAGTTTCCCAGACATTCGAAATCGGAGTGCTGTTATTATTATTATTAAACCGACAATGCCATATCGTATATTTCACCTATACAATACGGCTGAACACCGAGATCGTTTGAATCACAAAAACCCAATATAATATATTATATGACTTGGTATATATATATATATAAAAAATCAATATCTTACATCGTTGAATATATTAAATTTTTTAAAGTATACATAGTTTGAACATATTATTTGTCGATGAACTAATATTTAACATATTTTATCTTATATGATTAATATTTATGGAAGGTGAAAATGGAAATTTTATATGTTTGAATTACACATTTTTCCAGAAAGCGATTTTAAAGTTTTATGTTTGATATTTTTTTGTATCTATTTATACTTTAAAGATAAAAAAGTTTAAATAATTGCCAAAACATCAAATGTAAATTTGTATAGTTATGTATAGATGAATTATCACAGATAATTTTTAACAGGTAAATCAAAAATCAATACAATATTCGGTTAGATTTAAAGAGTGATTTATAATATATAATAATCTATAATACTTATACTCGCCAATAACATTAAATGATATGATGGATAATAGATAACAAAAAAAAGGTCATATGTTCTAAATATTCCTGAGTCATATATGAAAAAGTTGAAAAATATGCATAATAATTCTAAATCATAATCTTATAAGACAAAAAAAGTAATATATGTATCCTACACAAGTATTTTAAAGTTGATTGGACCGAATAATTTGCTTAATTAAAAGAAGGGACATCCTAGAAATATTTTTGAATTTGCTATAACCTTTAAAAAATAATAATTCTACCAATATTGACAGAGATGAGCAAGTCAATGAAAAAAATTAACTCAAATAAGTTATATTGACCAAAAAACCTTCAGTTAAAAATAATTAATAGTTCACAAAAAATATTTAAACACATTAGTTTAAAGTTAAAATGGAGAAAAATATTAATTTTTATTTTTAAAAAAAATTTAAGTATATACGTCTATTATTATTATTATTATTATATAGGTTTTATAAGACCATTTACGTCACTTAAAATTTAAATTAATATACTCATAAAATGAATATAAATTGTTATACATTAATTTTGATTAAAATATGTATAAAAAAAACATATAACCTAATATGTAAATTTACCGATATTAGAATTAACTAAATGAGTATGAAAATTAACTGTAAAAAGATGAGTTAATATTCTGATTATTTAAACTAGTTGTGTTAGTTAACTTAGTTTTATAAGTTAATGGAAAAAATGTATTAACTAAGTTAAAATTAATTTTAACTGTTTAACTAGATATTTAATAGATTTATGTGGTCCACCTTCGAATACTGATAATAATATGACTAAAATGTCCAACGTTTTGTTATTAATGTTATTATCATATAAGTTTATATATAAATCCCAACAAGATTTCTATTTAATTGTTAATAAATTATTAGTGAATAATTTTATACATATTATTCTTTTAATAACTATTAAATTAAAATGGAAAATTAATGGTAAGTATATACTTATACTATATTATAATATTGATTTATTAATTTTATTCAATAATTTAGTTCTTTATAGACAAAAATTTATTTCTCTAATTTTTACGTCTGATTTAAATATTATATTATAATATTTAATATTTGTTTAAACATAGATTCATAGTGCATTAATATACTAATGTGTGTCTGTCTATGAAAAGTAAAAATATTAAATTATATATAAACTATAAATTATTTAAAAGTTTTTGAGTAAGTAAAAATTATATTCTTATCTGCGTCGAATGAAAATACTTTGAAAACACTAGTATATAGAATTCAGAAGTCCAAAATTAGGATTTCATCCATTAGGTAAACACAATTTTTTTATGCACTTACCACTTTATATATTAAAATTGACTCAGTAAATAAGTTTTATATTTATGAAAAAATAAAAATATACTACATTTTAAACGTCTTATTATAAAAGTACGAAATTTGTATAATACAAGTTACATAGTACGTATTATTATTAACATTTAGATATTATTGATGGAAGAAAAAAATTTAAATATTATATAATTTAAAAGTTGATAAAATATTATGTGTAATTGTATGAAAATGTTTTTTTAACTAAAACATGATTTTCAGTCTCGAATAGAATATTGTAATCAATGCAACTCGTTATAGTTATAGTTAAATATTCGATTTTTTGTCCGTGAAAACGAAATGTATAATTTATAATGAAAGAGTAAATTGCTTGGATCACCTGACAATATATATGTAATATATTAAAGGATATGACATTCCTGTGTATAGAAATATATAGATTACGTACATATTTCAAGTATGTTCTTGCTGAAAATAACACTTAGCAAAACACTTAATATCGAATTTTGTAGACATTTTAAATCTTAAATAAACTACTGGGTTATATTTTTTATTTAATTTATTTAAAGAATGACAATGGAAAATTATAAAATTTACGAGCACTATAGGTAATATACGCTTTACGCTTTCTAAGACAAAGAATTCTTCTAGTGTCCGTCTGTCTATTTTCATTATATATAGTAATTATTCAGAAACGGGACATTGTTGTTGTGTCTACGATACTGTTGAATGTTTGATTGAACCATATGGTTTTTTTATAGTAACTGCAGTTCATGTCTTAGCCGCCAGTCTGGCCCAGTTTTGGAACTAGTGCAATGTGAAAGTTTTAGTAATAAACCTCAAGACAAACTAACAACAAAAGTCGTTGACCTTGGTAAGTGTTTATAATTTTGTTTAATAAATTTGATACGGCACTTGCATTTTGGACGGTCCGCGAGATGTTAAAAGTTGGCCGAGAAAAAGTTGTCTCGGAGAGTGTTAGCGAACGAAACGGCAACGGGAAAAAAAAAAAATCCATAATTAAAGTTTGCCGATAAAAACCGAAAGAGTTGCTATCTCGGGACAAATGAAAAGTAAGTTGGGTCACCAAGTTTTTACCGATTTTCGACTACCAGACGAATAAAACTTTGTGGATATAGATTTTTTAGTTTTACATTACACGCACCTCCAAGTTCACGGTCATCGCAATACTATAATAATAATTATTAATAAACGCACTTTTTTTTTATTGGTCATAGTATAAATTTACATTTCCTATAATAAATTAGAAATTTGTTATTATACAATAAATCAATTGATATGTAAAGTAGGTAATCAAAAAATAACTAAAAGTAAAGTCCAGATTGAACACATATCATACTTATAAACGTTGGCAATGTTCAGCAGCTTTTTAATCTAGAATATTTTATAAATAATATCAGAAATTTTAATTTAAACGAAAAAATACCCTATAAATTGGAAATATCAAATGTTTGTTCATTTTTATTTATTTTTTAATCTATTCTAAGTACATAATTTTATATTATATAATTTTTTATTTTTATATAATGGAAACAGAATATTTATCGTTATTTAGCATTTTGTTCGGCATTTTCAATTGTAATTTCATTACTTTTTAATATTAATGTTAATTTTGTACATAGAGTGAAAGAAAATTTTTTTACTTGTGGTGTATGTATTAATTTTTTGAATTCATATTATATTAATTCCAAGAATATAAATAAAGAAGATACATAATGTGTATCTACCGCATACAAATATGAATAACTATAGATATTATTTTGCATTTTCGATATTATTTACATTTTTAGGGTAATTTTTCAAAATACTTGATTTGTAGGTTAAGAATGTAATATTTTTAAGAACACTTTTTTAGGTATGTATTTTTAGGTTACGAACGTTGAGGTCCTACTTATTATTTATTTAACAGTAATACAAATTATAATGGCGTTTAGACAATAATTTTAGAAATAAATACAGCTGCTTAGCCTAGAACTTCATAAAACCATCGTTACAGTAGACAATAGTCTAATTACAGGTAATACCCTATCTATAGCTATCTAATATTTAAATGAAATTATTAGAATGAATATAATTATAAATTACAATACTTTTTAAGCAATAAACTATCTTAATATATTAGATAATTTTAAGTTTTTGTCATATTTACCGTGTTTGAATGATGCACATTTTTAGTTATATAATACATTGATATCAGTATGTTCTAATTTCTATATATAGATACTAAGTTTATTCTTATATATGACGAAACAATTCATTATCATAGTATTACTATAGACTTTACAATTAATTTTTGTCCTAAAATCGATTAATTGATTTAAGCCAGTTTTATTTATTACTATACGTATAGAAGCCTAGAAATCTACCATATTCTTGATTTCCGTGTTTTTCCTAACTTTCTTTTATTTAAAATAAGACTTTTTTTTTTAATATCGTCATACTTAACATAATATTCTTATTTACATATTACGTTGAATAATTTAATTATTTTACAATTTTACCGTTTGTACATATCTATTTTTGTCCGATCTCATTTTTCATTAAGTACTTTTTTTTTATTGTTTTAATACCTTTTTAAAAATAATATTGATAATTAACACATTAAAAAATTCAACTCAATTATAAGATATTGAATAGTATACTATTGTGTAATCATCAATAATAATATAGTTTTATTGTATTGAAACATATCAAAAATAAATCGTTGCAATAAGCGTTCCAATAACCCAACTGTACAAGAATTGCCTATACTAAACGCCGTCTTACCATATCTGCACTACTAATAATATACCTACTGCTCTCCTATAGTGGTAAGCGAATAACTGTTAGAACAATTTTCATACGTACGATATTATTATTAATTTAAACATTCTGCATCCGTTTTTATTACTTTGTATGGTAAAATCATGTTTATGGTCTGGAAATTCGATTTTACTATGCAATAAAATTAGATGTACCAGAAAAGACAAAATGTAATTTTTGTTGATAGGCACCGAACTCGGGACTAGGAAGGCAGAATTGCAGAAAAAAATAAAATATATTACTAATGTTTTAGTTATGATTGAAATATTAGACATTTTTCAGTTTCCTTCCAATCGATACGCGCAGATGAAATTCTATAATTATTGATTTAAAAAAAAAAATAAAAAAATGGTCAAATTCCTGCATTTATCGTATAAATATGGTTGTAAAACGTTAACGTTCTCATTTTACATACTAGATTGTACTATTAATGATCGTATAAACTTTACTTGTAGCTTTAACGAGACGAAAAAGGTGTTTTCTGAAATTATAAGCAAAATAAAAAAATGCGTTATAAGTATCTACGGACATTGTATAATATGTATTTGAAAATATGACATAATATTACGTATTACGAGATATTTACGATGCCGAAATATTTACGATAATATTGGAATTTTTTTTGTGGTGGAAAAACTAAATAACCGGTCGGTCGTAGTAGAGTTTTTATTTTTCTTCGGTATTTCGCGGACGATACATAATATTATCATTATATAAGCGCCACGCTCTGCGCCAGAAGTACGGTACGCGTACACATGACGTATATAGTAAGCTGAATTTTCGCCGGTGTGGGCGGGTGGTAAAAACGGATCGACCGATGGGTGGCCGCCGCGCCCAGAAACCAGGTCAAACTTTATCCAAAGTACTGGCGCACGATAGGGGACGAGGGGGACGAGGGGGCAGACGGGCGGGCATTCTGCGCGGCGGCCGAATAGGAGAGGGTGGAAAAAACGGGGCGGTGGAGTGCGGGGGGGGGGAGAGAGAGAGAGAGAGAGAGAGAGAGAGAGAGAGAGAGAAAGCGCGCGCGCCAGAGAGAAACGGTTGTTTTACCCGGTGTGACGGTACGGTGCAAGAGAAAGAGCGAGAAAGTGCCGGTGCCGGGGAGGGTAGGGAGAGAAAACAAAAGCTCAAAAAGCTGCGTGCAAAGTCCACACCCATAAAAGTGCGCGCCGGTCGCGTTTTCCGCGTTGGCTCCGCCCCGCCGGGCCCGGTCCCCGCCGACTAGGTCGGCCCCCCGGGCCAGCGCGCGTCGCCACTGCACGCCCCCCTTACTCGCCACCCACACGCCACCCTTGGCACGAAAACTTTTCCGAAACTTTTGCAAAGCTCGTTACCGTTTCTCCATTAGATTCTTTCACCCCCCACCACCACCACCGTCACACTGGTCCCCCTATCGTGTCCCCCTCATCACGATCCCCCCTCCCGAACCCTGTGTCAAAACGTATATATATATATATATATATGTAGGGGGTAGGTGGTTTTAACTCCCCATACCGCACCTTCCCTCCTACTTCTTTGTCGTTCCCCCCCTCCCCTCCTAAAACCCCTATTCCCCCCGCTCACTGGAATTCCGACCACACCGTCTTTTTCTACCACACCGTCCACCGCCGCCACTGCCGTCGAGCCCACGCCCGGATGTATGTTTTTAATTAAGTCGAAACTTTATCAAAAATTAACCCTCTATATGTGTGTGTATATATATATATATAATAATTATATAGATGTAGTATATATATATATATTTTTTTTTTTTTTATAAATAAGCAATTATGTTACTGCTCCTTTAAAAATACACGACGGGACACGGTCGACCGTAAAATTTCTGCGCAATTTTTCTCCTCGTCGCACTATACACCGTATATTATTATACACTCCGCGCCAAATCGATCGGCCATTGCCGTTCGCTGCTAGAAAGAACGTGCAAGTAATCTAACCTCGTTCGTAAAATTGCAATATATATGCCTGTCGTGCTATATAACTACTACGTTATAACACTTATAATGTCCAAGAATTCACGATTAAATTTCTCAATGATAAAAGCGATTAAATAACGTGCATTTAAAAAGTACTTTTAAACATCTCAATACAGAAATATTCACAAAAATCAAAATTTAGAATTTAAAATATATATATATAAAAATACTAAAAACTAAATTAAATATTGCGTTGTCGCAACGCGTTAAAACATACACGAAAGACAATTCTCGGCAAAGTTTGGTACGACAATAGTATTTAAAAAAATAGGCGAAAATTGTATTTGTTATTTTTCCTACGTTCATAAAATGTAACGCTTAAGAAAACTATAGAAAATTCGAAAAATCGTGTTTTTAAAATACCAACTAGTACCCATTTACTATTAAAAAAAAAGTCTATAATCTAAATTCCTGATCAAATTTTTCTACTCGAAAAAAATTTATTTGGACATAAAAAATACATTATATTAAAAAAAAAATACATTCTTCGCTTTGCTTAAATTCTAAACTATTAAAAAACGCAATATACATTTTCAAAATTAAATACTTCGGTACATGTTTCGATAATAATTTTATACTATTATCTATTAGTGTAAAATCGATTTAGTTTCTATAATAAACAAACAAAAATGTATTTATTACAAATATTTATAGCTCTAAAAGTAAATTATTATGCGATGTATGCAATTTTAGCTAAATTAGTATGAGAAAAATTGTGGTACCGCTTCGACTAAGAAATCTTGTAATTCATTATTACAGCTCAATAAGAATTTTATACAAAAAAAGTTCGATACCTATCGAAATTTAATTTTCAGAAAATTAAATCAATTTAATTGTTTATATATTATATATACGCGTGTTAATTATAAATATACATTGTTGAAAACAATCTAATTTGTTTGTATAAAAAAATGCATTTGTTTGAACAATTGACCTATTTAAATAACTACTACTACTTGAAACCAATATGCAATATTCTTCATGAATATTAATCAGTTTACAATAATATTTATTATAGTTTCAATACGAGTAGTCAAAATAAAAATTTTATTAATCACAATTACTTTTACCTATGTATATTTTATGGATTTTTAAACGAGTATCTTGCATATTGGCCTTTATATAATAATTTTAATATTAGTTTGTATTATATAGGTATTTTATTTAGTTGTCAAATGTATAATTAGTAGGTATTAATAGTTTCAACAATTAATTAGTAAGTAGTAATGTTAGAATTATTCGTATTTGGTAATATAATTCCAAATATTTTAAACCATTATTATAATAATATATTTTAAATCAATTTTGATTTAGTTATGATGAATATAGTACTGAAAATTTAATCATGAATATATCTTTTTTCAGAAAAAGTTTCATAAATTACAAATTATACAATTTTAGAATTTATTATAAATATATTAGAATAAAACTTTGTTTTAAAAATGTAAGTATTTACTATTTTTATAAATTATTAATAACCTATACAAAAATACATTTTGTGATTAATATTTTAAAATTTGAATTCAATCAAATGTATTATTACATTTATTAGTTTTAGTTCTTATATTATACAACATATATATATATATATATATATATATATAAATATTATATTATATTATATTATTAGTCTACATCATTTATAAAATATTAGCGTACACCATAAAATATGCCGGTCAAAATATTCCATAATAAAATATTTAAAAAATTTAAATAAAAACCATAATATAATGTAATATAACTCGTATAGGTTTTTAGGTTTTATGTTTATGTATTTTGACAATAATTTAATCACGCGTAAAGAGAAATTTCATATCATATTTTACATATTTCGAGTTCTAATTATCTGATGTAATTTATTATTACCTACATAATTTTTAATTAGAAATTAGAAAACGTTCACTATTCGTAAAATCTGTTCAAAAAAACAAACATAATATCTGTAGTCTATATTCGCGTTTTATCGTATTATAGATTATATTATATAGTTGTCGTGAAGTAACTGGGTTGTACTAAAATTTTGAACTCGAATTGAATGTTTGACCTAGTGACATTGACCCTGGTCGTATAGTTTTCGGACTAAGTTGATTTTGAACAACTTTTAGTTTTCCCCTTCATCACATTATTCTTTTCCCTTTTTTACGACCAAAGTTAGAGTTAATAACTCTTAACTTACCAGACGGCCGCGAAAGTTTGATAACATCGGTAGGCCGTGGTTTAAGTTTTAGAAATCTTCCGAATCTTTATAAACAAGGCAATATTAAATTTATTTAAAAAGTTGTCTCAAGTTTATACTAAGTGAAAATACATCCTCGTGCGGTTGTTACCAATAACAAGTGGCACTATCTGGCGAACAAACTCACGATCACGTCTACGTGCAGAATAATATTTCTTAACGTATCGTCGTCAATTAATTAAAGAGCTCATTATAGTACTGTTATTATATATATACATATATATAGAGAGAGAGCTGTTATTTATGTAATATATTGAGTATTGATATACTCAGCTACATTTTTAAATAAGATATTTGAGTAAATAGGTATACATAAGTATTTAATTAGAAAATTATATTTGCAGTAGGTAGGTGTTATCGGAGTTTCTACTTCAACATATCATTGAATCGGATTTTATTTAAAAATAACGATATTTTTAGTTTTTATTTCATACATAATATTTATTACATTTTAAGTATTCGTCAGTATTTTATTTTTAATTTTTCAATTGATTAGGTATTTTCTAAAGATGTTTATTGAAAAACAAAAAAAATTATTATATTTTTATTGAATATTATAATTAACTTATCTGTCTTGAGAAGTATTTTTAAAGCTCTGAAATTAATTACATAGTTGTCTATATTATAATAGTAACTTACAAAATACGAATTTACAATGGTGGGAAAATTAACTTAATTAAGGTAAGTTAAGTTAGCTAAATGCCTCAATTAAAATTTAGATGATAACCAAAAATAAATGTACCTAACTGGTTATATTTAAATTTAAAATCGAAAAAAATATTAGTTAAAACACGTTATTTTTATTTTTGATTTAACATTTAAGACTCAAATCTTAAGAACTTTATTACGTTATTGAACGATAAACTTTCCCACGATTTAATTTTTTTAATATTATGTTGCCGTTAGGTACTTATTCTTATATTTTGTAATTTCATAGAAGGCCGTTTATTTTATAAAATTATCGTTCATAACATTATATTGTTAAAATTATGGTTGAATATTTGAATATACTTAAATAACTGACCAGTAGGACCATATACGAACACCACATAACGATGCGACTCGTATTGAGTTAGTCGATTGTTATCCAACTATTAATCGATTACATTTAAGGGAAGTGGTAGAAAAGCGTATTTCAGCAGTCGAGGTCCCCGGTTTGACTCCCAGGTAGCAAATTATGTATTAGGTATCTACCGAGATTTTTCTTGCTGGTGACATCTAGTCCTCCAGTGTAAACTGACTATAATTACCAAGCCCGTCCAACAGTTTGGTATCTATGCTTGTCGGAGCTACCAAGAACTATATTCGACCACCCTTATGTGTGAAAGTGAAAACCTGAATATTATATTAGAGATTCGGAATTAAGGGGATGTAAAACCGTTAATTTTTATTAATCGATTACATTCCCATACCTAGTATGCAATGCCTCCTGATTGACCCAGCTGTCCGGGTCACCCTAGACCCTGTGAACCCGTACCTGTTTTTCGTATATGCGTCACCTGACCTATGGTGAAACGAAGCGGATTATTAAAATTTGCCACATATTCACATGCGTTTAATCGTGGATGTATTATATGCGAACTAAGGGTTAAGTCCGAGGTTAAGTATATAACGTGTGGACACATTAAACACTGTCGCCATATAGTCGTTGTCGTATTTGCCAGCGGAGGGTTGACGTCTTCGGAAGGGTTTGTATCGAACTGCGCGTACATATATATATGTGTGTATAGTTTTGCGCGCGGATAGTATAATATAGAGAAAGGGTTGTGTGCCAGTGGTTTTAGATGACGGTTTTGGGTAAAGTTCGACGGAGGCAGAGACGCAGCAAAGGACACAATAAGGAGCTTTTGATAAATGGCACTAGTCCAGGCGAATAGACAATAGGTCAACAAAGCCTGGGCCACGGGCAACGCGCATAAATCACGTATAAACTTTTGAGCCCCAACAGTTCTTCGCACGAATATATATATATATATATATATATATATATATATATATATAATAATAATATAGTATATTATATTCGTATATAATACCGGTTGGAATTCGAAATACGTATATTGGAGCGAACGCGCCATCGGCATTCGACGTGATAAAGGTTATCACGATTGTATTATGTTGGACGTTTACCTATAATATATATATATATTTACAAACTTTTTCTTATTTGTAACAGACTCGACTGACAATAATGCTACACTATTTGAATTTCCCCGAACATATCCCATACACAATTTGTATTCGAATAATCCTGCGTAAGTCCGTTTCTGATTCTGAACGTAAACTAATAAACTAATCTTTAAGATGACGTGGCGCACTAGCGTCCGCATTCACAGTCACCGTCTAACCAACAAAATTTATAATATTACAGTATATTAACCCAACACCAAATTTATAGACAAAATCATTGTCTATGCAGTAGAAGAGCTTTTTAAAAAAAATTGCAATTTTATAATGAGCAATTTATCTACTAAAATTATTGCGATTTAAAAATAGATTTAAATCTCAAAAAAATTAAAATTTCGAAGCATAAATATATATATATAAATTGTCCATAAATTTGGTAATAGGTCAATTTACTCTAATATAAGAAATTACGAAGTTACGATAAGAATGCTAGATGTGAATTTCGTGAATTATCAGTTGGTTAGATGCAGACAACAAATGCGGATATCATGCCCTCTTAATGAATTTGGTATAGTTCTGAGAATTTGAAAACCTGTAGACCCAGGAATTTTTTTGCCGCATTTGTCAGATGTATGTGTCTATTAAAAACTTTTTTTTGGTTAAACTAGGTAAGACATTTAAAAAATTGTGTTTTAAAAACAATTAATTCCGTAATATCTATGAAATGAGAAAAAACGAACTAAAAAATGTGATGTATATTAGGGTACAATGCACATATTCCATAAGAAAGTCCAATAAATAAAAAAGTATTCTATATATTTCAACACAGCGTTGAAATTAGTTTCTCACGCTCAATCATATTTAATGGTTTGTATACATTATTGAAGTGGTGGATACAAGCTTCCCCCCCCCCCCCGGAATCCGAGGGAACTGGGCCTCTCTTTTGATAGTTATATATTAAATATTCATAGTTATAATAATGTGAGTTAATAATGAATATAATAGTTGTGATTTATGGCCCATTATTATTAATATGAAACATTTTGACCCCCTTCTGAAAAAAAATTATAAATCAACCACTGCATTGTTGTTAATTTGAATTATTGCAGAAATAAACTTGTGTAACATCCTGTATGATATACAGAGCTTAGATTTCAGATGTCAATTACTTAAAAATCAAGGAAAATTACACAAAAATGGCTTCAAAAAAATATTTTACAAAAATGTCTAAAATGTAAAATAATGGATAATATTTATATATTTATTAATTTTAGTTGAATTAAATGTAATATTTTAACTTTGATCACTTGAAATGCTCCATGTGCACCATTAAGATGTATGATCAATAATAATGGATAAGTAAAATGCGAATAAAATAATATTATATATCTAGTCATTTAGGATAAAATATTATACCACTAGATGTGTATTCGGATTATTACAAAATTAGAAAATGATTCACATAATTGGCAAGAAAATGAGCATCGAAATTTTCTGGTAAATAGATCGCAAATAATATGTACACTTGTCTCCGAATCTTAAAGTGTTATTAACAACAATATAGTCAAGAATGTCCTTTGTAGTATAGATAGCTAAGCAAGAATGCCATCGCACAATTGTACTTGCGTATGGCGATCCGAGACATTGAGTTCAAATAGTCCGCTACATTTCCGTCCGTACCTAATTCTAGTTAAAAAGCTTACTATAATTAAACTTGCATATTATAATATAAAAACCTATATTGAAAATATAATATTTAAAAAAGCATTATTTTTTTTTTATTATTATTATTCACGTGGTTTTTCAATTTTCAAGTTTTCGATTGAAACGAAACGTGTTTCTTACGCATTGCTTTTATAGTTAAAATACTGAAATCGGAACCATTGAAGGTGTTTTCCAAGAGTAAAATACGAGCAATAATTGACGGAAATAAATTATATTTTCTGCATAGCCTAAGACTATAAGCTATAAGTTCGTTATTTTCTGTAATAAACTGTACTTTTACCTACTGACACTATTATCACTATGTATGTATCTACGATTATGTATGTATGCATGTATGTACTAAGGTTCATATTTTAGCTGACCCAAATAAATTATATGCATGTCACTAATTACTAAAGAAAAATTATTTTTGTAAAATACATTTTTTTTTTTAATATGTCAATTATGCTTGTTGTACAATATACAATTCTGATTCATCCAAAAACCGATTAGATGTTTACGCATAATAATTAATTTACTCAGAGGTTTTTTTTCTATTTCTCTGGAAATAACTTTTCCAGCAGAAAGAGTCGATTGGGAGTTTTGGAGTAAATGGCTTTTTAGAAATATTTTTCTACATATGTACTTTCCAGAGGTACCTACATGTTATATATTTTCCCGGTAGTTTTTTTAAACGTAAATCGAAAATGTATAAATTTATAAAAAATTTAAAAGAACAAATTTATTGGGCCGTGGTCTCTATAATTAAATTTGAAAAATAATTGACAGTAAAGTCATTGTTTACAAATGTAATATAATATCTACTATCAGTGTCCTACCCGACGAAAAATGTGCTTCCATCCCTTACGTGCTACGTTTTTAAATTTCTATTTCATGCACTGAGAACCCTCTCAGGTCTCAATCATGCAGTCGAGCTACATTATACTGACGAAATTATTGCACAAAACATTTTCCGCTAGTAATATTATGGGAATAGTATCGGATTTGAGATTTATCATTCGCTCTACACTCGACCAACAATACACACTTGACTTAACGGCACAATTTCCCATATAAAAACATACGCATATACATAATATAGAGAGGTCCCATGACTGTCGTAATGCTCGGTCTACCGTGACCCGTCGCGTCGTCGTCGGGCGCTCGAGGGTGTCTCCAGCGCCGAGCTTTACGTTCGCAACTATTATTCGGTCGCCGAGTACGTGCCGTGAAAACGGTCGTACGTTATCCAAAAAGCATCCAATTACGAACGACCTGGTTAGAAAAAAAAAACAAGTACAGTACATATCCGTATTAAAAACACTCGAGTTATTGCCGAAGATCCGCCATCTCGGAACAATATATTATCGTCGATACGGAAATAACAATGAATAATCCGTCGTAATCGAAATTCTTTTTCGACTTTCATTTATATCGTTTTAAAACGAAATATAGGGTACGGACTACGCAAATTGTCGCAGAAATCGGAGGATGCCCGGAGGGACCACTCAAATGTTCTCCGATTATCCACAAATCGTATAATTTTATACTAACAATTTTCGAGTACAACATCAAGTCAGAAATGACCAGTGCCGGCAATTGTTTCAATAAATCACAGTAAAAAAATTATTAAAAAGTTGTCCAGATGCAGATGGTGGAAGTTGATCGATCGACCCTTCGGTTCATGAACAGAAAAGTGCATTATTTTTATTTTGAATTGTAGAGCAAAGATGAATCATTATATTCAAAAGATAACTCCGAGAAAAGTATATTATTAAAAAATAAAAATAAATAAGTTACGATAACAACTTTACATGTTAGTGTATTGTAATATTTCTCCTACATTTATAAAATATTGTCGTTATAAAACGTTGTTTCTCTTTATGAAAAGAAAACTACTGGGAAAATCGAATTCTTATCAATTATCTCTAGAAATAATCTCTATTAATTATTACTACCTATCAGATAACTCTATACTCTGAACTCCTAGTTGACTACTTTCACCCGAAATAAAAAATGTATAAAGACAAAAAGAAAACAAATTACAATAAAATGAATAGGAATACATTTCTCGCTTAGAATCTAAAATAAGGCTTTGTTGCAGTATATTCAACTTATATAATAAAAAACTAACACTGTGACTTTTTTATTAATTATACCCCAATATTATCTCCTCATAATCCACAGGCACACATTAAACTATATACAATAGTATTTAATAGCAATTGACGATTTCTCGAACGACAATTCACTTACGATAGTTTGCATGTATGATACGTATCCAAATATTTTATTATAATTATAATTTTTGATTTTGAGCGTTTAATTTTTCCACAAATTTTCGAGCAAAGAACTTTCAAAAAATGCATTCAAGTTGGTACTTCAAATCGATATCTGAATACAAACTGAACACTAACTCTTCCCCTCTCATTAGGTCACTAAAAATAATATATAAACAAAACCATTTTTATATAAAAACTACAAAAGCAAAAACATCCACCAATGTAAATATAATAATAAATGTCATTACAATTTTTAGGAATAGTAAGTATGATTAAAATAAATGATATAAAAATTGTCACATTTGATCAAATGATCTAAATTCAACATTATGTACTACTTTTACTTGGATATAAAAATTAACAAAAGTATATTAATTAACTATCATGAAAATTTATTAATTTTTTACGACTATACTTCACATTTTGTACTGCATATTTTGTATTTTAAAACACATTATAATATAGGCATTAATTTAAACCTTAGAACAGTTATTTCTGATTTTCTCAGTAATTTTCTTAAGATCAAAGGAAAAATAATAAAAAAAAATGGGAAATGTTTATGATAATCGGAAAATAATAAAGAGACTTGAACATTTTTCCTACTATTTAGTACATTGACGTATAATTTGAACTATTTTTATAAGTAATTTATAAAAAATTTGAAAAAATTATTATTATAATCATTATACAACGATATTAGTATACCAAACTCAGAACTCAGCTTTTCGAATGCAATGATATGTCTTTGCTTTGAAATCTAAAATACTATAACTGCAATACTATCCCGTACGAGGACCAACTTTTACCACTGTATCAGGAATTTTTTTTCTTTCATATGTATAAATATAAATATATATTTAATTTATAGTGTATTATAATATTCAACGAGCAATAGGTCAATTAACCCGCAGTAGCAGAGAACTTGTCAGCGGTTAGACGACTTGTTTGGTTTTGGAATGAATCGAACTGAATAAATATTTGATGTGTGTACACATTTTTTTTTTTTTGTTAGTTTTTGGGAAAAAGTATAAGGTCCGAGAGACACATATCAAAACTATTGTCAGGATAAAGGGGATGATATATATATATATATATGCACGGGAAAACGAGGGTGTCCGGTGTGTCACGTAATGTTTTCCGTGTCAAATAGCTGTCAGAAACCCGTATATAGGCGCCTCCAGTGGTGTACAGTGGTCAGTTCCCCGTAGAAAAGTCCCTGAGGCTGACCAGACGTCCCCAGAGACGTATGCATGCAAATATCACAATATTTTGCCATTTTTCTGATTGAAAATGACTTGGATTTATACATGGCCGGTTTCCCTTTCGGTCCGTCTCACACAAAGTTTTATCCATTTTTCGTATAATATATATATATATGTATTGCATATTTTTTCGCCCCCGTTTTCCCCACGACGAAAAGTCCCACACCGCACGTGCGACCCACGTCAATAAATCAAACAACGTATTCGAATCGCCGTTTTGTTTACATAAATAATATATTCTATCTCGGACTTCTCGTATCGTATAAACATATCAACCGGCAGAGAAATTTATTTTACTATTTTACTCTTTTTTTTTTTTTTTTTGTTTGTTTGCCCTATTGTACGACTGCAACAAAGACGGCCACCCACTACAGATATTTACGACTTAAATATATCGTGTTCGTGTAACCATAAAAAATCAGTTCTCACGGTTCAAACAAAAATTGAAGAAAAAATGCTAACACGAATGTATATATTTAGTCCAAACAATATTTTACTAGAACTTTGTACTTATAAGTCAACGATTTTATTGAAAATGTTTTCGTTATATTTTCTGAATTAATTTACTATTACTATCGTCAGATTTATCGTTTGCGATTGGGAAGGAACGATTAGTTCCATAAGAAACGGATTCCCAAATCTAGGTCCTTTTTTAGGAACGAAAATTGGCATCTCGCCTTTTTCTAAGTAGTAACCTATAAACCTGTAAAAATACGCAACTTAAAATGAGGATTACCTGCAGTGAATTAAATTTAATTCTTATCAATTTAATATAATATAATAATATTCAGTGAAAACGTCTCTTGGACCATATATTATTGCTTTCAAAATTGAGATGAAATAATAAGAAATAATTTGATGGAATGCGGAAATTTATACATTGTAGCTAAGTTTTATACTTTTTTTTTTTATATTTATTCGATTGCCTTTATATTTCTAAGTCAATGGTGGATTTACAATATACATTTTTTTTTTTTTTTGTATGTTTTACCGTATGTTTAACTACAATTTTATATAGGTACATTTCTACACATTTTTCTAAAAGGATATGTGAATTTATATGAACAAATACTTTGTAACTTACCTATAATGAATAAAAATAAAAAATGAATTGTAATTGTGTAAATGTAAAGAAATTTTCACTAATTATTATATTTTAACTTTAATATTGTATTTTTTTCACATTAATAATTTTTTTTGTAAAAGCACTTTGAAAAATGACTTTAAAATTACTAACGACGTTTTTCGTTCTTAATCAATTTAACTAATGTAAAAAAAAAAATGTAAAATATGTTGAAAATGCTTTTGCCTTTGTTACGGAATTCTTTCATCAACCCTTTTACTACGTTTGGATTTTAGTGAACTCATTTTATTTTTCATCATTCCTTTTTATCGTAACCCGCATTTATTGACCAACATTGGTCCCAGATTTTAATATCCTTGAATGTTAATTTGAATATTATTCTTTATATCGCAAACAAAAAAATAAATAAACTTGAACCGCAATTGGTACCGTAATTAAATAGTTTCCATTTGGTATACATTTTTATTTTATTTTTTGTCTTCATTGAACACTCATTATTATTCAAAAACAGTTCCGGAAACACTGTATAATGAATAATAATAATAAAAAAAAGTACACAACAAAACAATTCCAAAACAGAAATCATTAATCGGATGCACTAATAAATACGCGCATTTTGTTCAAAAGTTTCCATTGGTTTTTTTCAACCCTTTTTCACTTTGGTTTAATTAGGTTTCACCGTTAATAATTGGAAATTAAGCATTCGTAAGCCTTTAGTAAAAAGGTTGATAATTATTACAGTAGGTAGTGTACACTATTTAAGTGATTGAAAACGTGTATTTTATAACAATATTATTTGGGTACAAATATATAATTAATTCTAAAAATTGGCTTTTATTTTAACATGTAAAACATTTCTAAAAACTTTAATGTAATAAGTAATAACTTAACAATCATTATGCAAGAGAAAACGAACATTATTCGATAATGTTTTTCTCTGCATTTTGTTTATACCTAAACTAAAAAGTTAATATCTTGATAATTTCATTAAGTACCAAAACAATAAATAAGACGTGTATTTGGTTATATTATAAGAAAATTATTTGTGGATTATTTACATACATTATCCACAGTTACTCAATTTATAATTATGAGTAAAGAAATATTATATGATGTTTTAACATTAATTATAAATACATATAGTTAATAATTAATAAATTTAATTAACTTTAATTATTTAATTGTATCATAATTTTTCAATAGTACCTAGATACTTTACAGTAGATATCTATGTCAAAATATTTTATTTAAATGTAGTTATTATAGGTACCTACTCAAAATTACAATTTGTAAATGTTTTAAAAAAATAATTTATAGTCTTGTATACTTGTTGCTATTGTAGAGGTTGTATTGGTGACTAACGATAACTTATTTTTAAAATACAAATTGAATACATTATAAATCAATTGAAAAGTATTACTTAATATTTGTTTGAGCAATACCTAGTGATTAGTAAAAGTTAGGTAACATAACTATACATTTTTTATTAATAGTTAATATAATACGATTATGATCTAACAGAGTACAGATTTCTATTATTTCATTGATACTCAGGGAAATAAAACAAGAATTTTGATGTGTCACATATCAAACATCATTTCATTAGATACTTAATCTGAATAAATGGATTAATAAATATATATTTAAATTTTACTAAAATTCTTCGATAAATTTACATAAATTATTTTTTTCAATCCCTATCATATAATAGATGAAACGAAATTATGTAAACGATTTTATGTATAATATATAATATAATATATATTTAGTTAGTCGATCAAAAAATATAATCTGAAGAACAGTTTTCATTAAATCGGTAAGCTACATATTTCAAGAGGATACTATACCCACATTTTACTGTCTTCGTATATTCTGAAATGAGCAATATTACAGGGAAAATTATGTTATACTTAGAATTTAATTTATGATGTTTTGAGTTAAATTTACAGTTTAAACCATTATTACCAGGTTTATAATGAACGGAACATTTTCAAGTTTAGTTCGGGTATTTTTGTAAAACATTATATGAAAAAAAAAGTTACAACTGGTTCAAAAAAATAACCAAAAACTTAAAACGATGTAACTTCTTTCTCAGATCGTATTATATAATAAGGCCTAGAGGTATAGTGAGGTACTCTCTAAAATGTTCCATTCTCTAAATTTGATAATAGGTGTTAAAACGATAAATTTAAAATAAGCGCTATAATATTCCAATTTTAACAAACAAAATTGTTCCTATATTCTTCATAGATAGACAGAGAAATTTATAAATGCGAGTAAAACGTGCTTTAAACAATTATTTTATTAGTGGCCAGTTGCAGGGATAGACAAATACATCGACCATAACATATTATGATATTATACAATATACAGACTGGTAAAAACCTAAAAGTAGGATAAAGATATTTACAAAACGTATTATTAAAATAGAACACATTTCCTGGATGTTGTTATAAAAATATTTACACAATAAAATATTATTACAATTTCTTGCTGCAACTAAAAATAATTATTGCATCACGTATTATTATTTCTAGGAAGTCGGAATTAACGGGGAACGACTATACGTTGTTATTAGATCTATGGAGTGTGCCAAAAAGTTCATGATACTACTCTTGGAAGATAAAAATTCAATGTTGGATTTTTTTAATTCATGAAAATGATTAAAAGGATTCCTCTACAGTTTTTAAAATTACGTTAACATAGAATAAAGGAAAATTGAATACTCGAAACGACATAGGTGCAACTACATATGTGGAAAAAGACCAATTTTCCTATGTCTATATTTAAATTTAGTTTAAAAAAAAACTATAAAAAAATTGTATTTAAAAGATATAAACTTTCAAAAAAAAAAAAAAACATAAACAGGAAAATATCAATATTATATTATTAAAGGCCTAATATATTTATTTTAAGCCTGTTTATATATTCTAAAAACTCGTTATTAAAGTATACGAATACCGTGAGAGTTTTTAATATTTAAATCTATTTTTGGAACTATAAGACCCCCACCACCATTAAACTATTGACCAAATATTTGGGTTTGTTTAATTGAAAAAAAAATTGAACTTTATTTTCGGCACACTGGCGGTATAATGTGAAAACGAAAACCCGTTGTAAAACTATGTACAAGGTCAGAATATTCGTCTCTGCCCAGTCTAGAGAATACGTAATACGTGTGCGTATATGTATTATACGTATATTATTATAACGGAATGTCATTTATCGGAAATGTCACGTAGTCGGAAAAATTTATCAATTCCCCTTGTTTTTTTTTTTTTTTTTTTTTTTTGTTTTTGAATAATTTCTCGAAAAACATCATCCGTCTATATAATATATGTGATATAGAACTACACTGCCCTCCGTTTCGCCATATTGCAGTGTTGTCACCACGTGTACCGTATTGCAACTTGGTGGTATCGTCACTTTTCTTATATATTTCCTATACTCCCTCTCCTTGTGGTGCCCAATATAGTATGTACACGTATATTATATTATATACACATTTTATTATATATATATATATATATATGTAATAAAAGTCGGTCGATATTTTTTAATACTTTGTCCACACGGTTCTCCTTAGCCTCCTCTCATAAATCCCTTAGTCCTTTCTTCACTCTTATCCCACACCCCCTCCCTTCCGCATGATGTTCCCGTGGCATGCCCGCGTCTATCATAAACCCATCGTCACACCGCGGCCCGCCACTTTACCGCCAACCCCAGCACACCCGGTCAAAGTTGAAGGGTTCGAGCCCTTTGTGGGATAACAGGTCCGGAATAACAAACGGGACGTGAACGCTACAGCGTAGTGCTCATCACGTATTCTGGTCCGTCTCGCGGATGCTTTCACCACGCCAAAGAGGAGCCTTTCCTGTAACTTGTCTTTTGTCTTCTCCCGGTTCCTTTGCCGTGCCCCCTGCACCCCCTGATCGCTCTGCCACAACTCCGTTGACCCTTCGTGGACGGTGGCGACAGGTCTCTGGTAAGACGTAATCAAATACAATACATACACACATCTGTCGAACTGCCGACTTTGTTGTCGTCGATTAACGCCAAACGCAATATTCACTACGAGACACACATGGCGGCGTCTGACGATAATAACATTTCCGAGCCGTTTATCTAATCCAATGACAACATTTGTCGTATTGTGCTGATATATATATATATATATAAATAAAGACGTCCCGCGAGATGATCAAATTATGTTATTTAAGCTTACCAATCGAATCGAAAGTAAGTCAGTAAAAGTTTTCTGCTTTTTTTGATGTTAAAAACGTTTTTATACAGGGTATTCTGAAAAAGGAGTCATATTATAAAGTGTTTAGTTGTTAGACAACTGTTTTAGAAAACATTATTGGCGTTTATAACATCTTTAAGGACGAGTAGAATTTCTCCGGTGATAATTTCTCTGATAGTATGATAAGCGTACCTAGTAAAAGAAAATTTTCGATTTTCTGAGTAGTTCTATAATTTGTTAAGCGTAAAATAAAACTACCGAATGCAAAGGAAAATCGTAATACATTGACAGATAATAATGCACCGAATTTCGTTCAGAATCGATTTATCGAAAGAAATGATTTACCATTGCTTTCAAATTTAGTACATCCACCACCAGTATTTTATGCAACGAGTGAAGTGTTTCTATCTTCTACAAATTGACTTTTTTTTAAATTTATATCGATATTTTTAAAATATTATACACAAACGTACCTAATACTTACATATTAAAAACGTGCGTATTATATATTATAGACATTATAGATATATTTAGTCATATATATATGACACACTACATACGTATGATGCTATAGATTTATTAAATAATACTTTAAACCTTGAATAATTTCATGAAATTAAATAAACTGTCATTGAAGATTTTAATCGACAATAAAAATTTTTAAATAAGACACTCTTTACGAATTCGAGGGTTTTGCATTATACGTATTAACTGCAAGTCGACGACAAAAGTTTTGACGCTATCTGCTCCAAACGGTTCAATAGTAATTTACACGAGACTTAATTTGTTGGCTTATTTTTTTTATTCACGACTATATAATAATAATAACAACAATAGTTCTTAATTGGATTTGTCAATCTGGAAAGTGGTCGACTTTGGAAAGTATTTTTTTTTTTTTTTAATAATAATATTTGAAAACTTGTCCAAATCTTCTACATCCCGTATTTATGACAAATCTTGAAAACTCAAAACATCTCTGTCATTTCCAAAACTCTTAAAGATTACCGGACGACAATGCGTCAAAAATTACTTCAGCCATATTCCCAGATTTTAATTATTATTCAAATAAAATTTAAATTAATGATGGCCGGCGGAGGCGGTGGTTTTAATTAAATATTATCCTACATTCGCCGGGAAAGAAATTATAATATTTCGTTGTATAGTTTTCAAATTCGAAATATAGTATCGAATATAGTTTTTCATACTTTCAAATAGATAATATGAAATAGTGATAATAGCTACATATTTGATATTATATTAAATCTGAGAGAAATTAACAAACAATATAACAAAATGAAACTAAACAAAACAAATTTTATGACATAGTATGCAAATTTAAACGATAATTTATAACGGCTATAAATAAATAAAATATATGCATAATTAATGAAGGTGCAAAAAGTGATATAATAATAATATTAAATTCATCGTGGTATATATAAGACATAAGGGATTTATGTAATTAGTAATTAGTACAGATATGATGTTGATAACTTTTACATCTTTTTTTATAATAGTCCTATACAAATTATTTATAATTAAGCTGGAAATTCGTTTTCTAATTTGTATTGTGCATTTTTTTTTCTTTTGCATATTTTAAATTCATTTTTTTATATATTTATATAAATGTAAATTTTTCATATTTTTAGGATGCAGCACATTTTTTGATTTAATAAATTTAAATTTAAATAAGAGAAAAATTATAATTTTTATAATATTTTGCTATTCTAATAATTAAATTACTCATATAGTATAATATTTTTAATGTACAATCTACAATTAAAATAGGACAAGATGATAATATTATTAATTTTTTCGTTATAACCTTCTAAAATAATATTATTATTTTAAAGTTAAAGTTAAACTATTTTATATACTACACATTATTTAAGTACTCATGCATATGTATATTTATATTATACCCATAATGTAGTAATGTACATATATATATATATTTTTAGCCTTTCTTCACATTATTTAATTCTCCTAAACTGTCTAATATAAATAGTATTATTTAAAATAGGGATATTTTGAGAGCAGACTGTTTAAACCACTGGATATACTTAATGAGAATCTATAGGGTTGTAAATAAAAATGGTATAATATCGATTATCCTTATTTAAACTATATAAGAAAACAATTATTGGTATTGTGATAAGGAAATAAACTTTAAAGAGTGCTACAGTGAAAAATAAACCGTATATATATTATAGGGTCTGTTCGGTCTATCATTTTGTAGATACTGTACCGTACTGTACCCATAGTAAGAAAAGTGATCGATTGATCTATTTTTAATTAACTGAAATAAACCAAGACTGAATCATTACTTAAAAATGTATTGAAATATACCACGATCGGACCGAATAAAACCAGACTAGATTATAAATTATTGGATAGGAAAATGGACCGGATCGCAGACAGGTCCATATTATTGGACCTCACAAGGATTACGACTAACCAAGATAACTTATATATATATATATCATACGTTTAATATTAATCTAATATACTGAAATAATCCTAGTTAAAGTTATATCGTAGCAATTTAATTACAGTTTAGACCACGTGGATTTTTACCGTACAGTTTTATATTTCCAAAAATACAGACTAATATGTGATTTTATACTAAAAATATCTATTATCAAAACCATAGAAAAAAGTATAATTTATGCCCGTATAGGAACCGTTTTTCGATAATTTATTTTTGCTTTTTAATTAACGGAATTAATTTTAAATTATCAAAAAAATATATAGACATATAAAAAAAATAAATTACTATTCCTATACATAATTTTGATGATAAGTAAGATTAGTTTTAAAGCTCTCAGTTAAACATCAGTAAATGTCATTTACTATATATTTTTATATATAATATTTATTATATATTTTTACTCTCCCATAAGTATATAGCATAAACGTCCTCAGCATATGAAATTTTAACATTATACGATGAGATATTATAATAATATACGTTTCTTTATGCCGTAACTATACACATATAAAAGCAGTATACATCTCGTTTATATGAAAATTTCAGTGTAATAATATAGCAATTTATTGTACATGTATACGTAGTAATTAATATGTCGGCAATGTAAATTAACCACACGTAGTCGTGCCAAAACCAGAGAACGATCTAAAAATGACAGCGCGTCAGGACGGTTGATGTTGATGTATATGTTTAGGCAGCAGAAATTATTTCGTCTCATTACCGTTTTATACGAACGTGTGCCCATGACGTGGATCCTAGCCAAAAGGCGAACAACTTCTGCACTTGAAAATTGATTTGGGTAGCACTCATCCTAAGCGGTTCAACCCCTACGTTTTTCATCCCCTTCACATGTTATGATACGTGATACATGTGTGTTTCTCCTTGTCTTGCAGTTATTAAAATTAAACACTAATTCGTACACAGGTCCTCCATAAATATGTGAGCTCATAACCAAAAAAGTTTCCAGCTCAGATTTTTCAAATGGTTTATGAAATGCTTATAAAAGTATCATAAAAAAAAATCACACGTACATTTCGATAAATATGTTTTCTTTATTAAAAAAAAATATATTGGTAGAGATATGTTAGAAGATTTTAAAAGTAGAAATAGACTTCGACAAGAAGATCACGACTATTATCGAAGACATGACGTAGGTCCTTAATAGAACACTTGACTTGTTTATACAGATGATATTATAAAACAGCTGATTTAATAAAGGCAGTCAATTCAATGGACCTTAGAGTTTATCGAGATAAAACTAAGTGCATGGTTGTATACAGAAAAATAAGAAGTTACCTACTTAATTTTAAAGTAAGAAAATAATTTAAATTATAGTATGCATAATTAAATAAAATCAAGAACATTCACAGCCAATAAAAAATATTTTGTAATGGAAGAATTATTTAAATCTAAACCCTTATCTAAAAGGTCAAAATCTATAATTATCCTATCTATGACCAGTCGTAAGGTATGGTATATGTTGGGTAATGCAAAGAGATGAAGAAAAGTTAATGATCACTAAAAAGATAGTGCTCCAGAGTATATAATATGGTGCAGTTATGGAAAATTGTGAATACCGAACAAGAACAAACAGTAAAGTATACTAAATATGCTAAGACTCTATTGCAAAGGCGTCGTTGTATAAAGTAATCGAATAGAATTGGTTGGACATTCATGGTATGGTTCAAGTGATATGATGAAAAAATGAACGACTGTCAGTATCAATAAAAATCACGAGACAAGGATGGTTAGATACGGTGTAACCGGACATGAAATAACTCGCACAAAAAGTGGCACTAGAAGACAGTGAAGATAAGGAATTATGGAATAGATTAGTGTAGGTAACGGAAGCTCCAAATGGAATATAAAAGCTGCAGAAGAAGAAGAAATAAACCATGGACTTTGAAACGTTCTAAAGTCTCTATGCGAAAAAATCACTTGACTGTTTATAATTTAAGTCATCATATTTTCAGTTAACCTAGGCCCTGTAAAGCTCGATAAATAATTACGGGACATAATATAGCCACCGAAATGTTGTGCTCGCTCCAAAATCCGAATATATACATGTTGTTACGTGGTATGCCCCCCCCCCTATGCCTCCGGAAGTTCTGAAACCTGCGTTTTCTCAGGATATACCGTCGTCGCTGATGAACGGCTAAATGGATTTCTTGTGTAACGACTATTCTTGTACGTACAATGTGATTCGACCATATACACGACGACGACGATGATGATGATGATGATGATCATGATGGTAATGATGAGGGACGGAGGCGATCCACCGCCGGTCTAATCGAACGAAGAAACCGGAGACCGTTATTTATCGCGTGGCAGCGAAGGCGGTGGTAGCCGATCGGTAATCAGGGCGAACGGGCATGTGTGTTGGTGCACGGCGTGTGGTGCTGCAGGGATCAGTGCGTGGGAGTGCAGCGAACGCCGCAGGGCCGTGCGCGCGGTGTACACGGTCGTAGGACACGGCGGGTCGGTGGGTTTGTTAGGCAAAGTTTAAAGGGTTCAAACTAATTACTAAGAAAAGGTCGAGGGTCCGAAAGAGGGTTGTTTCGGCCGTATTGTTTTGGCGGCGAGAACAGCGCGACTATAAGGAGAGCCAGCCGCAAGACTGTGGGCCCCGGCTTTCTTGGACCTGCGAAGGAGACGGTGGCGGAGAGTGTGTGTGTGTGTGCCCACACACTGCGAAAGAGAGAGCAAACCATATAATATGCACACTCTCCTTATATGTATATTGTGAATGTGTGTGTGTGTGTGTATATACAGTAATATACGTATATTACTTATAAGGAGCATAAAGCCGTTCCGTGTCCATCGCCGGGCCGGGCGTGTGGGCGAAGTAGCCCGGCATTGTGTTTAACCCTTTCCCTTGAAAACAGGATGGAGACCATTAAACAACCGCAACCGGGGTCGAGCGGTGGACGGAAAATCGGGGAGGAGAAGGGGTAAGAGAGAGAGAAGGAACGGCAACCGCCACCGGCCCTTCGATCGGCGGGGCGAACGAGCTGCTGCTGCTGATGCCGCGCCGCCCAAACTATTTCGCAGCACCTTAAAAGCGTTTCGGCGAGGCTACCGTTACCGTGGTCGGCGGACGACTGGACGGCAGGGGGTATGGAGAGAGGGGATTTACATGAATTTCGCCTTTGAACGCATTGGAAATTCAAAATATGCCTACCAAAGTATTAGTACATCGCGTTATTAATTAAGCGAATTAATCACAATAATGGAACGCCTTAATATTATATTATATCGGCGTGGCGGACCAGCGCGCGCGTCTTATATACGTACGTACGCGTTATATCCAAACTAATGGACGGTGTTCCGGTATCCTGAAAACTGTGCGACCAGACCGGAGTGGGGAGTGGTGGGGAGGAAGTGGCGTATATTGTTGGACGGCTGCATCGGGATACAAGTAAGGCCGCGGAACGCAGACCGTCTTCCAGAACTACGCACATCACACGCCGCGCCGCCGATCAGAAATTCAAATGGAAACTCTCGTCGTAAATATCAGCCATACAATACGCTATACGCCCGCTAATTATTACAATATTATTACGTTGGCCGAAATCGTTTAATCCGTACGTCGGAAACATCTCCCGAATTCTCCGACCTATTATATAACTCGTTTACCCGCGCACAGACTGCACAATATAATTATGACGTATTACACACTATATATAACCCAAACTATTTAACGATAATCATTTATTATTAATCAATGGTTGAATTGGAGAAAAAAAATAAGCACGGACTCTGAGCTTAGTTCAAAAATCAGCGTTCCGGAACATATTAGAGAAAAAGTAAGCCGTGGAGGACTTCGTCCCCCACACCCCCTATCCAAAGTTTCTTAACCAGGGGACATTTTAAAAAACATTTTAGATTATTATAGAACATGAATGAGTAGAAAAATC
>JAIPRL010004571.1:0-37141 GCA_025469235.1 Pemphigus obesinymphae | reverse complement strand
ACCTATTTATATAGTTGATAGGTCAAAAATACAATTACGTCTGTAGTTTATCAGTTATTTATCTAGAAAAAAAAAAAAATGTCACATACGCCTATTAATGTGTTTAGCTATACACGATTGAGTTGTAAAATAAATAAATAAATAAGTAAATAAAAAATAAACGTAAAATGTAGTAGGTGCCTATATATTAATTATTCAAATAAATTCAGTACGGGTTAAGACAATTATTATACATATAACAAACGAGGTTATACGCGTTCGCTCATAGACGTCGTTAGTTTAATTAGCAGCAATATTATCATACTGCAGTACCTGTTTTATTACAGTGCGTACGGTTGTCGGATCGACTCAGTTACCAACATAATTTTCAGGGTACAGTGTAAACTACCCGGGGAATAAAAACTGCCATTATTATTATTATTATTATTATTATTTTTTAATCATTTTAAAACGGCTTAACGTCACAGTCTCTCCGGACGACTACTTCAAAATATAATGTAAGTACAATGTGTGTACATATGGATATATATATATATATATGTATATACACGTATATATAAACACATATATAGGTATAGGTATATGTTATTATGTATACACAAACACAGTGATGAATAATGCAACGTATATTATCAATAGATACCTATATGTAAAGTCGTCTGTCTAAATATTTATTATAAATACAAATATAATATATATATATGTCATATTGTTATTTTTTTAAATAATCATATTATCATTTTCTATACACGTACCTATATCGATCATTATTTTGTACAATATACATAGGTAGGTATATTATATGTTAGCAAATATAAATTCGACATTATCGTTTCCGTAGCAATTATATTTGCAGAGAAATTTTAAGTTCATATACGTACGTGATGTCAATTTTATCATATAAATATTTAAAATAAAGACAAATGTACCTGCACGTATTAATAAACGATAGTGTTTATATAATTATAATAAAATGAAATATATAGAATAAATTTAAATAATTTGGGAGATTCGTATTTTTGAAACACATTTTTACGTGAATACATTTTTGAAAATTCGGGATTAAATTTTAAAAACTAAAAAAAAAAAAAATAACCAATAGTTTTTATTTCACAAATATTGATGATTGAAAGATTTGGAAAATTTATATTTTTTAATTCCCTATTGTCCGGGTTAACTATCCGACATAAAAATATAAGATGAGCTCTATTTTATTAACATTTTAGTATAGTTCAAAATCATTACTTTTATGGTAGGTAATAAATATATTAATATGTTCCTGCAGACAGCATTATAAAGTTTTTTTGAAATTTAAATACAGATGCATATGTCATATAGCTCGTACCGGTGGTACTGCTATTTTCAATAGGTACCTACAATTTCTAAATCTAAACACTTTTGAAATTGAAGTTGTCAGACTAAGAATTTTGCCCTAGAAATGCTTATAAACCACTAAAATTCGTTAAAATTATTTTTATTCAACGTTTAATAAAAAAAATATAAAAAAATAGGTAAATCCAATTGATGTTTAAAAGCATTCAATAAAACGGCGGAGTTTAGAAATATAAATCAACCAAATTATTTTAAATTTGCCATATATAATTATCTAACACTTTCATAGAACAGTTTTCTTTATTTTCAATATTTATATGAGAAAATTGATGTTATATGAAATTTAAATCACCTAGAGTTATCTATATATATATACTATATCCATATAGGTGTTTGGATACCTATTATTTATATTGTACGACACAAACTTTGTTATAGTTTGCGTGCTTAAATTTATTTATTTATTTATATACACGTATACTACAATAATTTATTTTAAATACAAAAATGTAATGTTATGCTACAGTTTTCGGGTTTTGAACGTTCATATAACTCATATTTTTGAAATACAATTAATAACAAATTTTAGATAAAGTTTCGTTTGTCCATATAGTATCAATTAATATTAGACATAATGCACGAGTATAATCTCTAAAGCACTATAATTATATTTTTACAATATAAAAAAACAATTTCGTTATTACGAAAAAGTTCCATAGATCTTTCCGAATTTTATACGAATCTTTTGGTATACTCTTGTATGTATTAATACTATCGAATAGACATTTTTCATATTAACAGAATAAATCTTGGTATGATTTGATTTTATCGAATGGAAAAAAAAAAATGAATCCATTCTGAATATTGAAGTTCGTGTTTATAACCTTTCACTTTTGTGTAATAACTATTATTTAATAATGCTTAGAACACCATTTTTTTATATAAAATTGCGCCTTTCTTTTTCAACGTCTTTTTGAATAACAAGCCTAAAGTCCGTGATATATCTAACTGTTGCAATTTTGAAGTACATAGTACTAAATGTAATTTGATTTATATGGATTCGGTATATAAATATGTATATAGTCATTAATCTATTTTCAGAACTTATCATCAATGAAATCAAATATATTTATTGTAAAAAAAATGCTACAGGTACAAGGATTCATGGATATTACGTGATAACAGTGGCGACTGGCGGTTCTTGATAAACGTTGAGGGGGAGTGGCATAAAATGTTTTTCATTTATATTTCATACATACATTTTACTTCTAGGTTTCTAAATATAAGTAATTATAGATACCATAAATCTCCGTTCAGTGCCATCCCGAGGGGGAGGGGAGTGTGTCTCCTCAACTTCGGAAAGCAGTCGGCAAAATTAAATTCAGTCGGCGAATATTATAAAAAATTGATTGCCTTTTTTTGTTTTTGCTTATTTTATGTTTTAAAGAAGATAAGTATTATATTATTTTTTTCACAATTTCACCCCCCCCCCACTCAAAAAAAATCTTTCTTCGGGACGGACTTGTCCCTGTTGTTTTTTGGCCTTTATTTTAGATTCTGAGCGTAACATGTTTTACAATGATGATGTTCATTTTTTTCTTTTTCTCTGTTAACAAATGTTCTACCAGAAGCGGTGCTCCGATCTTTAAAAGCTTACCCTGTTTCCGGTAGAAAATTACATCTAGTTGGTACTTTAAAAGACGTAATTTTTCGATTTTCTGAACAGGTTTTTAACGCGTAAGGAAAAACTATCGAAAAATGACGAAAGAGTGGCAAAAATACGATTTTGTCAAATCGAAATTTTTCATTTCTCAGAATATCAAAAACCAGTACAGACTATTTTTTAACAACAACTATTTGTTATTTACCTCTATGCCAGTGGTTTAAACAAAACATCGGAATCATAATTGTTTATTTTGAATAATTTATTATAGACCATAGTCATAAATCTATTAAAATAATGCAAATTTTAAAATTTTGTAAAAAAAAAAAGGAAAAGGGGGGGGCTCTATCGGGCACGTAAAACAGCCACTGCGTGACAATACACGTGAGGTGCCTATTATCGTATGACTTTGTAAAGTGAGACAAACTTCATGTACGAGATTATCTATAGGAAAACCCTTATACGGACATATAATACCTTATATACATAATATGTCCTATATCTTATACGCTTAAATATATCTGTATAAGTTATTAATGTAGAAAATAAGATGATTATTATTTTACCAATGCGTGTACACATAACATTATGCATAATATACCATAAATGTCTGAATTTATCTAATTAGCAAAAATAATTATTTAAGATAATTCATTGTTACTTTATAGGTGAGGCTTGAGAAAGAGGGAATAATAATCCTGCTCCCATTATATATTTAGTAATAAATGTGGCGGAATCAAAGTTCTCAATAGTCGATCGGACCACTGTTGTATAGTACTGCACATTTCAAATAATTTACACACGTAACGTATGGGATATACATTATAATAAATACCAATTGATAAAGGGCATCGCGCATCTGGCCTTATTTTTCATATAATATAGTGATCAGAACATAAAATTGTATGTTTTTGAATTTTCCCCTGTAACAGAGATGATTTGGAGAGGCGTTTTTCGTGTGTTGGTCAATGTATTTACCATTGCACATCTAAAATATAAAATTATCATTTATAGTACGTACCTACTGACTAATAACGTGTTGAAAAAGCGGTGGAAAATACGAAAATCTAAATTTTTACTTTAGAATATTTTTCAGAATATGTGTATAAGTTTTCCGATATTGTGACAACATTTTTCATGGGTTCAATTTTTCAAGGCGATGAGATATGAAAAGGGGCGAAACCCCTTGAAAATATAAAATATATAACTACGATGTTAGAAAATGGAAAGAAAAGTTGTATTTGTAGACTTGCAGTTCATCGATATTTTGATAATAATAATAATAATAATAATAATATTAATATGATTTTTATTTCAGAAAGTTTAAATAACGTGCTTAATAATAATTACAAATAGGTATGCTTTCTGGCCTAACCTCTAAGAAAACTTGTTTTAGGTTAGGTGAGTCTTGATATATTACATTATAATCATATATTATTTAAATGATAATAGTAAAATGCAAAATTAATTCTATAAATAAATACAATTACACATAATAAATATATATTAATTAAACATTATAAAAAGATATTAATTACATTTTTTAATGTACAATTTAAAATTATTAACAGAAGGAAAAGAGTCAAGATCAATATTTTTATCTCTTAATAGATTTATTCCTATGTTTAAGGGTGACATTAATCCAAATAAATTATTATATTTACGGGGGTTTATATTGTTTTTTTCCTTATATCTAGTATTAAATATATGATTAGGTTTATTTATAAGATGTTTATATTTAAATAATAATAGAAGTAAATAGTTTCTATGTAGTATTGATAGATTATTTACATTTAAAAATTTATAAATTCCGACAGTTGAAGTGTGAAATGGCTTTTTTAGTATGTATTTTATTAAAGAGTTAATAGTGACGTATAATAACGAAATATGAGTTTTAAAAGTTCTACCCCAAATTTTAATACCATATGAAATAATAAAGTTTACCAATGAGAAATATATAGACCTTAATAGTTTTATATCTAAAATTTGCCTAAGTATTTTAAGTATAAAAAACATTTCCTTACTATGGTATTTATATGTTCAATATTAAATTTCCAGTATAATTTATTATCATAAATCAGTCCTAAATATTTTATTTGCGATAGTTCTTTTATTTCTGCAGCGCAATTACAGGCATCTATTTTTTCACATGTATTATCATATATAGATATCTTGAAATTCTTAATATTATCATTACTATATTGTTATAAATGTTAATTTTTAAAAAGTTAGATTTGCTTAAATTTAATGCCATATAATTGTTATCGAACCACGATTTTATTAATTTCGTAGAATCATTAGCTAAATTGAATAGTAATTCAAATGAGTTTTCGTTTAATAAAACTAAGTTGTCATCTGCATAACAAATTATTTTGATATTTTTCCAGACCCAGTCCTCAAATTTTGAATATTGACAATTATGAAAATTTTAATTTTTCTTATTTTTATATGTACCTACTGTACAGATTCATTGCCTGATTACTTATTAGCATGGCACAGCGGAGATGTTTATCTGTAGTTACACCGTCCGGCGTTATTTCGGTCGGTCGTGATTATATTTTATTTTTACATAAAACACTCGGCACGGCAGTGACTGAAGACAATCGAGATAAATAACGATAGACTCTGCACTATTACAGTCGTGCTATTACAATGTATCTAACGACGACAATAAAATTATCAAAAACGCTCTATGGTTTACGATATTATCATGTTTTAAATATAAATGTATTATTATGTTTTCGAAACAGAAAAAATTCAACAATCTATTGAATTAAGTACTATAAAAAATTTTGAGCATTCTAATAGTATTGGTACAATCCATTTTATTGTGATGACTGCATGTATAGTAACTTAGTGTATTGAACAGTTACATTTTTGTTATCAATAATATTTGGTGGTATCTTTAAGTGAAAATATTATTATAGGTACTACCTTGACCATTTTTTCCCCTCGTTTTTCTATCAGTCTGAGTGAAGCGAGAAATGTCTTGGTTTTACAATAGGTAATGTGTTTTTTCTTTTTATGTCTGTACTTAAAAATCCTATTAAAAGGAGTGCTCCGGTTGTTACATACTTACCCTATTTCCGGTAGAAAATTGCATCTATAGTTGGTACTATAAAGAGGTAAGTTTTCGTTTTTCTTAATTATTTTTTTTTAACGCGTAAGGAAAAACCATCATACATTTACATCAAAATAGTAAAAACTGCACGAAAAATAATACTATGGTTATTTCGTAACGATATTCCAATATTTTTAATATTTTTTAAGAGTTATAACTGATAAACTAACTTTCTTATAATTTAAAATAAAGCCTTGTTCATTCGCTAACAAAATGATATAACAGGTTTAGGTATAGCAACAACTAATTACAAAATAATAACAAATACAAATAATAGCAAATTTTTAATGTAGTAAATTCAATAGTACAGTGTACAGTTTATAGTTTCTAATAATTTCCACAGATCACTTTCACATTTTTCACTATAGGTACATATAATCAAATAAAAATAGTGCACTAGACAAAATCAAATTTTGCCGCTCCTAAAATAAAAAAAACATGAACTTTTTCTTAAATTTGTGTATAAATTTCCTCCCAGAACCGTCTTGAACTTTCTTAAGATCGTAAATGAGCATAAAAAAAAATGTTTGACTGTTCGACAAATCCCTCTAAATAAGCAAAAAAAAAAAAAACGCCGCCCCTATACGAATGTTCCACTCTAGGCTAGTGGCTAGCTCCCCTATACCTTGAGCCGGCTTGTGTACATGGTACTAAGTTAACGATATTTTTTAACTCGTTAAGTTAGGTTGAAAGGTATTCGTATGTTTTTCGTTAATTTTTAAAGTTAAAAGTTAATTTCGATATACCTATATATGGTAAAAAGGCCTTTGTATATATTATATACAAATGTATACATGTATGTATACTATAAATATTATAAAACCCACAAATAAATCAAAAATCAGAAAATAACTCCTAACTGTCAAGATGCCTACATTATTGTTTGATCCACATTTATGTATAATATAAAACAAACAGTAGGTACATGTCCATCACTTCAATATATTTTCTATACTGCAGGGTTGACATAAATACCAGCCTCCATGTAGTTAAAAAGTTAGAGCTCAGCCCAACATGGAAAATGAACTGTAAACAAAACCATTATTTTTTGTATTACATTTTTAGATAAAAACAAAACAAATTTCAAACCTTTAATAAATATCATTAAAAGTTATAGATTTTTGTGTAACCTTTAAACCACCTTTCATGAAAAAATTAAAATACTTTTAACTAAAAAAATGTAGGATATAAAAATAACTATAAATTTAAAATGGTTATAATATATTAGGTATATTATATGGAAACGAGTATAGTCTTTTCAAAATTTGGCGTCTATAAAATATTATTTTTCAACTGTGTAATGTTTATCAGTGTTTCACATTCACATCTCCAGTGTTGCTAAAAATGATAAATAATAAAATAGTCTCGGTCTAAATTATCGTTGAAAGTCGCCATATATTATTTAGGTAACAATATATAATATTAAGATAAACCTGCGACTATATGTGCATATATCTAATATTGATTAAATTATAAAGACAAAATGTAATTATTGATTTTTTATTGGACATTTTTATTATATTTTAATAACGAAGTCATTTCAAAATGTTTTTCAGAAATGTAACCTTTATCCTTCTGTCAAAATACATATAATTATTCGGTAACAATTTATACTCATTGTATATAGGTATATAAACTATTTTTAAAACATTATTAATATTATTATTTAATATTTGTTACCTTGGAAAACGTTGATAATGCAAAACTAACAATGGTATACACGCGGGTTGGTACATATAACTATATTACGTATTTTAGTGTATATTAGGTAGATGTGTTCCATATTTTCAATTTATTTTTCATTGTAATTTCGTAAACGGCCAACGTTGGTATAGTCGCGGCGCGGTGTGCGTGAGTGGTGCATCGATTATTATCGATTACGTGCATGCTATTGTATGTACCTACTAAAATTGTTGCGTATACATACTAAAAAGTGAAATCCTCGTTCAAAAATTGTCATTGTTCTTCGGGCAAAATTTAACCTCATTTAGATATTTTTGTATACAAAGTTCGGTAAAAAAAAAATGAAAAAAGTAACTTATTAAGTCAAAAGTCAATTTGAAAATAAAAGTAACGCGTTAAAAGTAGTAACTCGATTGAAATTAACTTAACGTTTTACCTTAATTTTATAACTTTTTTACCTCGTTAATGCCCGTGCCTCGCGCATGCGGTACCTACTCGTAATAATGCAGCTAACCTTTGTGGATGAATTTTTTTTTCGTACAAAATTATGAAAATTATCCGAACAAAAAACTATATATATACAATAACGACAACAATCACATATTAATATGTATATATATATCGACATATTGAAAACGTCGATGGGGTTGCAAATACGGAGGGTGCCAAAGAGATTTTTTTTCGTTTATAGAACGAAGATTATTATGAGGGGGTTTTTTTTTTTTTGTCGCCTCCCTCGTCCTTTCGACTCGTATATGCGTATAATACGCGTAATACGCGCGCATACACATTATATATATTATTATTATTATTATTATTATCATTATTACTCCTATCGTCTATTATTTGGTTTGGTGGATATGTAATATTATAAAGCCATCCGGACGATGATGGGAAACCATGTCGAATTGATTTCCGAGAGCACACGACAACGACGACTGCAGCAGACGACCCTCGTCCCGATACGTATACAATATCCACAATCATACGACACAGCACACACACACACACACACACACTATATAATATATAACAATATATATTATTGTAGGGAGATTTTTTTTTTCTTTTTAACATAAAACATTTATTTTTTATTTTGATTTTAATGTTTAGAAATGTACCTATTTATGTACTAATTATAGTAAATATATGTACATTTAATGCGTCTCAGTATATTATATATATAGTTTATGCTAGTGGATTTCAACACTTCGTGATCCCTTTTCGCCAACAGTTGGATAAGTACCGTTCCCGCCCTATATATATTTCACTCAAAACATAGTAGGTATATATACTCGTATATAGGTAGATCCGCCATTAGTTTATTAGAATAACTCGTATCACGATAATTTACCAAATTAGTTTTATTTCTCGACAGGGAGTCCCAAGTGTTGAGATAAATGGAGATTTGTAAAAATAACGATCGTTACATGTATAAATAATATGATTATACAAAAATATATTGATAAAGATCTTAATCTCATCGTTATTTAAAAATTTAAAACAACTATGACCGTTATTTATCAAGTAAATATATATATATATTGTTATCAAGTTGGTAAAACTGTAGAATTTCGATTATTTTTCCATGAAAATGTTTTTCTTTTTTTAATTTATTTGAAAATTGATCGTTTATTATTTTTCTAGTTACGGTTTTTGTTGCAACATTTTAAAATGTTTAGTATTAAAAACCTACTATAAATAAGTACGAAACTATGGTAAGTGTTTACGTTTTTTGAATATAATAATAAGTGATTTATATAAACTTTATATATAGGTATATTTATATAAATGCTGAGAGCTAGATTTTTTTATTACAATATGTGGTGACAACAATGAGGTACCAAGTATACAATTATTGCTTCTAATATTTTCTTACACGTTATAAAATGAATAATTAATTTAACTTTAATAATAAAACATTAAAATATAAATACGAAATAACTGATACCTAATAATGGCATTGTTAACCATTTATTATTATTATTTTATTTGAAGTGATTGACAACATTTCTAGAAATGACATAAATGTACGTATAATGATAGTTATTTAAAAATTACTGGTTTTAAAAGGCTTTATTAATTACGACCGCAACATAAAAATAAATAAGTTATATTTCACAAGTGGTTGTCAATACTACCAAAGATCGTATTATATGTAAAAATTATTGAAATAACAATAATTTTTTTTTTTTATAATTATTCTCAATACGGCCCTCAGGTGGTTAATCAATATCACACAAAGAAAACTATACACATTATATAGATTAGGTACAAGTACCTACACACAATTTATTGTGTTAAAAGTAAAAACTGTTGAATTAAAAAAAAATTATCCGTTTTTTATTTTATTTTTGTGATTTTATTTTAATCTAATGTAATTCCTGTAATTTAATCACTATTGCCCCTATTCCTTCCAGACCACGCCATTTAGATTAAGAATATCTACCGTTTTTTTTTACTTGTACTGTAAAAAGATCTAAACTATCGAATTGTGAGTCTTCTTTGGAAAAGTTACGATTTTGGTTGGACACATTTTTTATCGCCTTATTAAATTTTGCATCAATGTTCTTAAATATGTCCGAATATAATCCAATATAATCAGCAGTACTGGATTTCTTAATGGTTGTTAAATGGCATTACCGTTTATGTTGGATGAACCTATTTGTTCGTTTTTATATAACTGTATTGAAATTTCCTTCTAGAATAACGTTTAAAAAATAATTTATTCATATAATAATGTATGGCCCATATTATTACATATTTAATTATTACGCAATCCCAAAATTGATCAAGAATAATAATGACCAATAATTTTATTGAAACGGTTTTGTTGAAAATCGTTCTTGGTTCTTTACAACACCAGCTTCACAGTAGTAGGTACATAAAATTATATTATTATTATTTATACATATAAATATAGTAAAAGACGTTAAACAACACTTTTATCCAGTAATTAACGTTAATATATGATAATAATGAATACTTAAAAAATAAATTAGTTAATATTAATTAAATAATATTAATATTTAAACTTTAGTGTGATAAATTATTTGCTATAGGTATACCTATAATAATATATAGGTACGTGCATTAATTTATCAATGGTTATAAATAAGTTATTTTCGATTCGATTTTAATTAACTATATCAAATATAAATATATAATAATAGGTAGTTAAATTTGTTTTCCATTTTGAGTGCATTCAAATTGAATTATATTTATGATAAAAGTTAAATAAAATGAAATATTATAAGTAGGTACACTAGAACACTCGAAAAATAATTTTAACAAATATGCAGATAAAACGATACGGGTCGTGAAAAGCCTAGTAATTTATCAATTAAATATTTTATAAAATATTTGGCGTTAATCAAACATAGAATATTTGTTTTAAATAATGGTCACACTATCGAATAAATGGTTACACATTTGAAATGTAGTTGTTGCAATGGTTAATCTAATTGCATTAGCAAAGAACTGTTGCAATCTGCACAGAGTCAGTTAATTAAATATATAGAAAGCGTTTTTAATGAGTTTATCAAATATTTTGGAATTAATTTCAGCTGGCTAAAGACTATAACACAAATACTATCTTTAATTTTACCACAACATTTTCTGGTACGCCCCATTAAGCTCACTGACTATAATAGGTTGTAGATTGTACTATCATAAGCCATGTCGCCATTAATACAGATAACATTATCCATTCCGTCTAGAAATTAACGATAATTAAATCTCGAAATTAATAAATAACGATAATATTGCTGGTTTGCTAAGTAATTATCGATATTTACTAAAAAATAACGTTATATTTTGAACTATAACGTCGCTTTAACCGTAATATATAGGATATGTACCTAACTTATCCTGTAAAAACAAATTTTGGATAACTTATTATACACTGAACCAAATATATCTGTGATTTCAATAAAAATATAGATTAATTCAATAACATGGTTGTTAATATACGTCCAATAAAATGTTTGTTGATTTAGAAATAAAATATTTGTTAATTTAACAGTAAAATAACAAAACATATTACTGATTTAACAATATCTTTTATCAATGTCTTGGGTGAAATTGTCCAATCGAATACAAATGTATTTGAATCAACAAATATTATGTTAATTCAATTATGAATATTTTGTGTTATTTTTTTCTTTCTTCATCATAGAACGAACGCCCATTTGTCAATTAAAATAGTCAATTCAAACAGAATATTTTTGCAATTTAATAACATATTTTATTAAAATAATAAAATCTGTATTAATTTTACAAATTATTTTTATTAAATTATAACGTATATATTTTGTGAAATTTACAAAATGAATTTGTTATCGTAAACACGTGTTTTATTAATTGAACAATGTATATACATTAAAATAATAAAAATCGTATCATGTCAACAAATATTCGTTTGTTAAAATTTGATTATAGCATATTCTTAATAATTCTACCGATGTTATTTGATTCAGTGTAATATGTAGTTTTTTTTTTTATATTTTCCTCCAAAATAAGGAGGATCTTTTTATCGTATACCCTATATATAATAATGAATTGCTATGATCATCACGGCGAAAAACGAGGGCCTTCAATTAGGGTGTGGATTTTTCTCGTCTCAATTTATATCTATATACGTGCAGTACACTGTACACTGTACACACACACACACACACACACACACGTATATACATATATATTTACTGTTGTATAGTATGTGTAACGTATATGTACAAAAGCGACCCTAACCAAAGGACATTTCGCGTGCCAAGTCCACCACTATTAAACACACACTCGCTCACTGCGCGCGACCCGCAGCTACACCGTGAGCTCACCTAACCTAAAACTTAAACCACCCACGCACATAAGTTCTTGTAATCCGTCGTAATCGATATTATTTCTCTCTCGAACCCGGTTTTTTTTTCTCTTCCAGCTCTTTACTTTCCCCCACGGGTTTTTTTTCCGTTTCTTTTTTTTTCCGGATTTTTTTGCTCTCTCCTCCTCCTCTCCTCACACGGCGCGTGTCCCGGACATGGCCCGCCGTACGTGTACGACGGCGCAAGCGATCTCGCAAAGGCCTCCGGCTCGGGTGATGGATGCGGTCCGAATACTAATGTCCGAGTGCATATATATATATATATATATATATGTGTGTGTGTGTGTGTGTACGTATGATTGTATATAGTGTATACACACACACACATACCGTGTACACGACACATACACGATATGTGCACACGCGTATTGCGATAATAATAATAATAATAATATATATAAATCTGGAAACAAATTGACCCTTTTCGTGCCGGTGGCGGCGGTGGTTTTCCGGGGCATCGGTCATTTTCGTTTACAGACCCGCCGTACCTCGTTTATTTAACTCGCCCTCGCGGTCACCGCAAAAACGTTCAACGACAATAATAATAATAATACCGAGACCAGAGATGACGCGCGCGGTGGTAACGGCGGTCGTCGTCGTGCACGCGGTCGAGTGAAAAATCGCCTTTTGTCCAGTAATAAGGTCCCCGTCGTATATATATATATGTGTGTGTGTGTGTGTGTGTGTGTGTGTGTGTGTGTGTGTGTGTTTGTGTGTGTGTGTGTGTTTGTGTATATACTGTATTACTACTATATACGCGTACACGCGCAAAATAGAAATAATCGGCCCAAAACGAGACTTTGTAGTCAGGATTATATTCCGTTTTACAAGTAAAAATCTAAAACTAAAAAAAAACCGTTTCCACGTTTCTGTCCGAGAATATTTCTGTATCTATACCCGAATAACACACGCGATACAGCTGTTATTATGAACTTATCCACCGGGGTACTGATCCTTCTATTTTTAAAGTCCACCGATTGTTGAGATAAACCCGTAAAGGTTAATAAAAAAATAAAAATAAACCGATTCGATTGAAGTCGAAAACATTATTTAATTGAATCGATTTTTTCTTTCGATTCTAAACGCACGCGTGATAATGATAATAACAGTGATAACAATAATAGGAGGTACTGATATCGGTTACCGCGATATACACATACAGTTATTGTTTTCATTATATATAATTGTCTTTTACTTTTTTTAGAATCGACATTAGTTTTAAATTGAAAAATTGAAAAACAGTTTATACGCTGAACGTTTTTTAAAACATTCGCATTCTCTAAATAGTAAAATATTGAATCTAATTTTATCATCCTACTTATAATCGGATCTGAACCGTTTCTCTTCCTAAACGGGTGATCTATAGAAACCATAGCTAATTTTTTATAGACCCATTAACTAAATTAAGTGTAGTTTGTGTCAAAACCATTCAGACAACATCTGATAGACGAAAAGAGTATTATGGATAAAAAAACCCAAGACTTAAAATCGAAAAATATTGTGAACCAGTAAACGGTATTAAGTGGTTTTTTTAGTTACATATATACTCGTATTATATATTGATAAATGAAAAATGGAAAAATAAGAGATTGTCAATAATTGGTTTAAAATAATTTCCTAATTTTTAGGATAACAGCTTAGATGACAGCTGGGATATCCGCTTCTAAAGAATAAATGTAGCAGAGATGAGAATGTTAAGGTGGATGAGTGAAGTGACTAGAGAGGACAAAATAAGGAATAAGTATATATTATATATAATATATATATATATATTTATATATAAGAGGTAGTATAAATAAGAGGTAGTAGCTTCGAAAGTTGACAAAATGAAGGAGAATAAATTGAGATGGATTTGGTATGTACTCGTATTAAGAAAGGATGGAACAGAGGCAGTAATGATTAGTAAAGGAAATATGTATGTTAATGGAAAGTGTGAGTAAAAAAGAGGGGGGTGTTATTAGGAGTTATATGAAGAAATTGTGGATAAGTAAAGAAGCTGCTGGAAATAAAGTTAAGTGGAAGTGTAGGACTAGAGTAGTAGGGAGGCCAACTCCAAAAAGTGGGGATAGAAAACGAAGGAAAAGAAGAAGAAGAATTGTTACAAGGTGTGTTCGAAATGGGTATTTTGGCACACGAGGTCCCCAGTTCGACCTCCAGGTAGCAAATGAGGTAGCTAACCTGATTTTTCTCGCTGATGGCATCCGGTCTCTAGGGCAAGCCGGCCATAATTACCAAATCCGTCCAATAATTTAGTAGCTATGCTTGTCTTAGCTACCAAGAATTATCTTCGATTTCCCTAATATGTGAAGGTATAAACCTGAGCATGTTAGAGTTTGGGGAATAAGAATATGTAATACTGTTAAATTATTAAATAAATAAACAAATAATAATATACATAAATCAATTTTTTTTTTTTTGCATTTTGGAAAAACATAAGTGGTTTTGTTAAAATTAACAGTAATGTCATAAAACAATGAAAAAAAAACTAGGTATCGGTTTTCAAAAACTAAGAAGTATTTAGAAAAAACTGGTTACTGGTTGAAAATAATGAATATTCGACTCATATGTAGTTCCGTGATAACGTAAAAAATAACAATTACTCTTGTTATCGCCTTTTTTTTTAAACTATAACAATCAGAATATTCATATGGCTTTAATAGTAATATGGAAGTATTTCTTCCAAAATACTTATCCTATTTTTCTTATCACAGATTGGTTAAGTGTTTCAACAGGTAGGATATGTTAGGAAGGCGCAGAAAAATGTTTGTAGTCAATATGTTTATAAAATCTTATAATTGATTTTTTTATCATTCACAAAATATATTAGTAAATGCACAAACTTCGTTATATAAAATAATAAATATAGAGTTTTTCGTTCATATAGGTACATTGAACACTAATATTATTTATGATTTTGGCACCTAAGATTATTAAAAATGTGCAGATACAGATAGTGGAAGTTGGTCCATAGCTCCTTTGGTATTGGACAAGTTATAGTGTATTAATATTATTAGAATATGATATTTCCGTAATAAAAGAAATATTTTATTTACATGTAAGGAATAACTACGAGAAAAATCCAAAAAATGTCCTCTTCAAAGTACTAACTAGAACCAATTTATTATCATAAAAGCACTTTATTTAAAAACTCCTACTCGACTTCTTCTACCTAAAATATGTATACAGACAGAAAAAATGCATCATCAAAAATCAGTGACAAATACTTGTGAGCACATAATATAATAGTTAGTAATGAGTATTCTTTTCTTTTCTTTCAGTATCTAACTTAACGTCAGAATAGACATTTTCTCGCATTAAAAACTCATCTAAGAAGTATATGATTGCCGAACGGTTGCCAAGTATATTTCATTAAACGATCGTGAAATAAAATTATTCAATAATTATAAAATTTAATAGGTAGCTAATATATTTTTCAAAGACTTACTGCTAATTTTTATTCTAATTTCTGTTCAATTTAAAATGAGAATATAATATGAGTAAACATAAAACACTTAGAAATTTTTTAAAATTAATTAAATATTTTGCACTTACACTCGTTAAAAATGAAAATAAATTTAGTTAAATATAGAAAATTGCGATTTAATTATTCATTAAAAAAAAAATGTTTGTAAAATGTATAGAGATTCTATTTAATCCAGAAAATAGTAGTAATTACTGAAGATCACCGTAATGTATAAATACTAAATATGTCGCATAAATCTGAAAATTATTGCAAGACTATACATTCAGTTACGTTTTCGACCGAAATCTGACCGAAACTTTTTGGTGGTCATAAGAACGCCTGTAATTTTTTATAAAATAATGTCCATCATAAATAACAAGAAATGGACAGACATAAGTCGTTCTTAAATTGAAAGCATGCGAGGTCGTGTTTCCGAAGGGTCGATGTTAGGGACGGCAAACCGAGATGAGTTATCATTTAAACGAATGAAATAAATAAACCAAATTTTAAACCGTGGAAAACAAAATTAATGCTCCAGAAAAAGAAAGTAATTTACTTATTCACTTCAATTATTATCTGCAGTTCGGTAAAAACGATCGAACAGCGGTGACACGAGATGGTATAATCTAATGATGAAAATCTGTGCGGATCACGTACAGAATGTCAGAGTGTACTATGAAATCGGTAGTTTTTCGGTTTTCGTAATGAAATCCAGTCGTAAAAATGTAAAAGCCCGGAGAAATACCGCGAACATTTTTCCACGCAATATTATTCCGGAATAAAGGATATAAAACGCCAGTCACCGGCGGACGCGTTTCTAACATACCTATATAATATGTACTGTTCTTCTCCTTCGTCTTATCTTTCCACTATATTCGCAGAGGTCTCTAATACACTCGTCGAACAGAAAAAAAAAAATATATATATAGGTAAGTACCTATTATATTCAATACTGAAAATATGAAAAATTTTGATATTTTCAAAAATGAAAAGAAACCTTAATAAAATATTCTACGCATATTTTTTTTCTTTTATATATATATTATCAAATCGTATTTGTTTTCGCCGGAGGACGGTACTTTGTGTCATGTTAGCTATATATATATATATATATACGATGTACTTATTATTGTATGTATATAATATGTATATTATATAGGGAATACGATGGATATTGGGTTCGGGTCTTGAATTTTCGATTTGTCGTTTTTCATGGCTATATCGTATATGTGTGTGGGGTCCGAAGGAAAAGGTCCCATATAGGTCCGGGGGTGATCTTATCGCGGAGGTCCGAGAAAAACCACAACGGCCTCGGGCCAGGGTCAACGGCGCACGAGAGACGGTAATCGTTTCTCCGCATAATATGCAATATTTTGCATTATCGTCAAAGGTCAAAACTTAATGTGTGCTTACAACGGATATATCGTAGACGATTTGAGAATATCATGTACCCTAGGGGAAGTGGTATTTGGGGGGGGGCGGTTATCGTGTACTTTAAATACAGGGTGTATCGCGCCAAATGTCGTATTTGAAATTAGTTTAATTTACCTTTAAACAAGATCGAGAAGATCGCTTGCGCATCAACGCTGCGAACAAAGTTTTCGACAAAATAACTGTACTTATACAATAATGAGGAGTACAGTACCTATATATAGAGGTACTCAATATCCATATTTATGGTGTAGAGTACGCGTGGACAATATTTTAATAAATGAAAATACACACTCGATTCCACGAAAATGTATACTTTAATTTTGTTACGACAATGTTATCATCTTTACGGTATACACGACAACGACCGCGGTATCTATATCCATATCTATAGTTTCTGTTTGAATAGGTACCTAATATATATATTAGGTACCCAGATTTTTGAGGTTGAACCGAACCCGAACCGAACTTTTTAAAATTTTAACGAACCCGAACCGAACTAAACTTCCAATTTTTTATTCGAACCCGAACCGAACCGAACTATTCAATTAAAATATCGAACCTGAACCGAACCGAACACCCCGGGTTTGGTTCGGTTCGGTTCGAAAATCGAACAGTTCGTAACATCACTAATATATATATATATACTTAATACAAATTATTTTTAAAAAGCAGTCAGTTTGCAATTAACTATAGTTTAAAATTTAGATTAGAATGTTTAATCTATAGAATGTACCTAAATTTTCAAAAGTCAAAAGTCAAATATATATATTGATTCAAATTTAAAAAGTTTTAAAATATTGTGCTTCGCTCAAGTGAAGTTTGTGAAGTAACGATTTTTTGGTTCATACAGTTCAGCGTCTCCAGATTTGATGCATTTAACTACAAATTTTAAAAAGTTCGTTTCAAACGAGTTACAAATTCCATTTAAAAGGTTTCTGTAAATTTTTACGAGTGATTTTATTAACTTCACAATGAGAAAGTTCATATCAGTATAACTAGGAAATTATGAGGTTAAAAATAGCACATAAAATATATTATAAATTGTTTATGGTGGGGGTTGGCTCTTCATAATATAACAGGCTATACCTAGAAAACGGAGTGTTAACATTTTTTTTTACAAAAATCAGTTACAAATTGGTTACAAATCAGGCAGATAAATACAGTTTTATAAATTAGAGCATCTGTGGATATTTCAATAATCAATTGAAAAAAAGAAAAAATAGATTCTACGAAGAATAATTTCCAATTTCTAATTTTCGAATTGGTTGATGTTGGAGAGACTACCGTAAATTTGGTCCTCCTATTGAGAAATTTACTATATATCGTAAACTATAAGGTTATAAATTCTAAAAAGTTAATTATCTACATATTGTTTATAAATGATTAGGTATCAGGGGGAAGCAGGGATAACTCTACATATACATTTTTAATGAAAATTTTTCCGGTAATTACCATAGCTGATTTTAAATTCATTGCAACATTATTATTATTTGACCTCGAAAATCTATTCTTTTAGTATGTTATGTAATTTTTTTCAATTTCCTGAACTCGTTTTTAAAGGTACGTTATTCTTAGGAGTTAGATCATTTGATATCTGTTAGTTATAAAAGTCTTAGGAAACTTTTTAAATTAGGAGCAATCCTGAATGACCGTAAAGATTGTTTTTTAGGATCTGGTTTTATTTTATTCCATGTACGTAGTTATATCGGTCCGTACGATCTGATCCCAATCAGGCTATTGGGAAAATATAACAGTGGTATTTTTTAAAAGTTGTGCCAACGAGAATAGAGGACTTTATACTTTTCGTGTTACTTTCGTCCTTTTGTGTATTTTATCATTTCGTGTCGGGGTACGTAGGGTAATTTTTTTAAATCTCTTGCTGGGTTATCCACGCTTCGTCCGGCCACTCCAAAAATAGGTTCACGAACCCTCATGGACGTCCGATTTTTACGAAACACAAAGTAGGTTCTCGGTTCCACTTGAACATATGTGAGTTTATTTCCAAAATTTTACCATTACGAAACCCGACACTGCGCGCCCTGTATTATGTAATATGGAAAATCGCATGGTCGGAATGGGAGAAATTACAGACAAACGGTCGGGAGGGGAAAAACGAGGACAGAAACCGCAAGATGACCTTTTATACTTATATTATTATATTTTATGTGCATATATACCCTATTGTGCATATTATATATATATATATATATATATACACATGACATACGTGTATATAATATGTTATGTAATGACAACAATAGGATGGTCCCGTATAGTCGCTTATCAATATCTCTAGGGGTTACACAGTATAAAAACTTCTATTATCAGATCCGGTGCGTAATCGTGACGTATATGTATTTATATGGGGTGACGTTTAATTTCTATAAATTGTCGTCGGAAGTGTGGCAGATTGAGAATTCCTGTTATTTTCGGGGAAAACGAACGTTCGCGTATATCCGATTAGTGACTTTATATATTATATACATGTATACGGTCGTATAATGTTATATTCTTTGTGTCAGCCGTCGTTATTTTTAACGCGCTGGCGGAAATGGAAGGGACGCGGTGTATCGATCGGAAGCAATAAAATATTTAAGTCGCCGCTGCCGGAGCAAATTGCCCGAAAACTCTCCCGTAGGGGGCGATTCGCTAAAAATTCCCGAGTCCTTGCGCAGCAGCATCAACACGCGGTGTTTGTCACAACAATACCCGTCCATTATCCGTAACGATAAATTGTCGATCGAAGCACGAATGGGTGACCACCTATACTTTAGAGTTTAGGTATAATTATTAGCTATTCTATTTAAAACGGAGAACGGAACGGAAATTAAAAATTAGCATAACGGTATTACGGCTAAAATGATACTATCGTTCCGTTTTTTTTTTTTTTTTTTTTTGCCAAATTTAAGAACAGGTATTCCCTAATCCGCCGCCAAACCGAAAAATCCACTGACATCGATTATTAACGGGGAATAATTCACATATAAAGTCTGATTTCAACCAAAAACGAAATAATAATAGCTTCCCAATGCCATTTGAATAAATTCGTACAAATAATATCCGATTTTGACAAAACACAAAGTTAGGTTTTCGATTCCACTTGAACATGCGTTAGTTATTAGGTACCTTTTTTTCCACGGTAAACATAACCACAACCGGAAGAACTGCATAATGTTCTGATGGCGTATATGTAACATATTATTATATGGTTATATACTCATAACCGTATTTACTATATAATATATTATAATATATAGATAAGTTGAAACGTACAGAACTAAACAAAATAAATATTTTCATGGCGATATATTAGATATTTATATGTGTAAGTACCTGTAACCTATAGCCACAATATTTTGATTCACTTTTTTTTTTACAATTATATTTCAAGAGAAATGTATATAATATATTTGTATACGTGGCAACATTTGCTGTCTACCAAGAGAAAATATAGGAAATTAACTTTCGGCCATCTCATTACAACTTTATCATTTCTTATATTAGAATATATTTACTAAATATTATTACTAAATTTATAGGCGAGACCATTATCTATACGGTAATTTTGTAAAGAGATAAAAATATTAAATATTGCATTTTAAAATCCCAATACTTTTAAAAATTGTTATATTTCCCTTAACATCGATAATAAATTTACTCTATAAATTTAGTAATAGGTAAATTTACTCTAATATTATAAATTATAAAGTTGTGATAAAAATACCGAATGTAAATGTCTTATATATTTTCACTTGGTTAAAATGCAGTTGGTGCAAATGCGGTTGTAACATTTTCTTAATTTTCAACAATTTATTAATATCAAAATAATAAAAATGATAATACTTTATTAAGAGCAACATTTTTGGGTTGGAGGAATAGGGATTTTATCTTTTCATAAATTTGGAGGAAGAGGTATAAACAAGTACTGTTTTCGTCAAAAAACATATTGCTCATTAAAACGTATGTAATTTTTAATATTAATTAAAATAGTATTAAAACGTAATTAAAAGTAATAATAGCAGGTGTGCTATGATAATTTAGCACTTTTAACTTCGATACGTTGGTATATGGAAGTTAATGATAAAATTATAACTATCTCCAATGCTGGGTAAGTTTATGATTTTTTTTTTTTAACTAAGTTAAGTTAAGTTAATAGAAAAAAATAGTAAATGTTTAAAGTTAAAAGATAGTTATTTTTTTAACGATTAATAGTTAAGTTAAAAGTTAAGTAAGTTAAAAAATAACTTACTAACTAAAGTTAATTAAATTTTTTTTGTATGAGTAAAATGTCAATATAGCATTTGAGATATACAGGTCAAATTTAATATCTATAATTTTTTTGGAAATACTGTTATTTTTTAACTTTAAGCATTTAAAATGTTTTTAAATCATCATCATATTATTATTATTGAAAATAGTACGATGTATTTATAATAACTATTATTAAAATTAACAACAAAAGTTTTATGAGAATGTTTAATTAATAGATACCTACTCTTTTTTTAAAAATTCTAACAATTTAATGGAAATTGCTCATTGCAAATGTGTACCTACTTAAATATTATTTATAGATGAGAAATCTAATATATTCCCACAATATAATTTTTAGTGTACTATTATTATAATACATATAGGTATTCTTATTTTATTTATATTTTCGGGAAATAAATAATTCTTATAAAATTATTAGAAATAACAAAATTAACTTTATTTTTATCAACCATTTTAACAATACACACAATATGAAATCAAAATGTATTAGTTATTTAAAAATTAATTTAACTAAATTTTAGTTAAATTAAATCGTTATTTAAAAATTAATGTAACCAAAAATAAGATAAGTTAACAAAAATCAAATATAAAAGATTAAAATTAACTTAACTGTTAACTTATTAACTCGTTAATGTCCAGCTTTGACTATCTCTATTATTTATATTCGGAACCAGTCGTTTCGACGAAAGAATATTTAAGTAAGTTACAATTAATTTTAAATTTTTATTGAATTAAAACTAATTAATCTGAGTTTTTAATTTTATAATATTATAATGACTTATTTAAACAAATATTTTTTAACACATTTTGGAATCAAACAAAAAAGGATCGGGACTCAATCCTATTAGTTTTTCAAAAGCTTCTCAATATGTTATCGCAAAAAAAACCTAGTTGGATTATACAATAATAATACAATAACATAAAAGTATGTATTGTTTTTATTAAACCATCTTAAACGAGTAATATAGAGTATTAACGACGCACTAGAGATTAAAATATTTATAGTTATAGGTTTTGCATTTTTTTTTTTAATTAACTTTTTGATTTTTTGATTCTTAAAATTACAGAATAATGTTTTCGGTTTCGTTTTTAGTGAATCCGATATTTTTAGGTAACTATGAAAACATAATTTCTAAGTGTAAAAATAAGATTAGAGGAATCTTAATCAAAATATCTTTATGAACTAAGTTTCTTTTCGTTTTTGATTTTCAATAATGTGAATAAGTATCTTATCAGTTATTATTTAGTGATAATTTACTAGAAAATGTAAGTTGTAAAAAAATCAAAAATATCAATCTGTCAGGAATGTAGCGATATAATTATTATTTATTTATTATTAACCACGTAAAATATTGAAAAGAATTATAACATTTTAACGAAAATGTATAGGAAAAACATTGAATGTGTAATAATAAAAAGGATGCAAAACAAAAACTCGGCGTTGTACTCGTTTGATCTGAGCACTATCAGCTACTATGTAAAATTCCCAGATTACTGAACCATACTCTAATATATATATATAGATCTGATGAGTGAACAGTGTAATGATTTTAATGAGGAAAATAATGCATTTTATATTTAACAAAATCTCTTATAACCAAATTAACACTTTGAACAATATACGTGAAGTCCACTTTTACCAGGAATTCAATAGATTACTGTAAGTGTATCATTGATTAACACTTCTTATCAATATTTAAATCAAGATTAAAATCGATGGCCTAGGAGCCTAAGCTATTCTGGCAAGTTTACAAATGAATATGGTCCTCAATACAAATAATTATTTTGAAATGTTTATGTTATCATCAGCGAATGTCAGAGGATGATAATGTTACATAAAATCGTTCATTTTTCGATTGATTTATGTTTAGTGATATTTTTGGTACAAAGTGATTGCTTAATGATATAATGTTATACATTAACTATATCGAAACTAATAATGTGTAGAGGGTTAGCCGGAAATAATCCGACGCCGAATAACAAGGATCCACCCTAATTTAAATAATATATCATTTTCATTTTGTTTTTCTTTTCTTTTTACTTGTATTATATTTTCGTTATTATATTATTATACGAATACCGAAACTTGAACGCAAGTATACCTACATTGTAATAATAATAATGTTATTATTATTATTATTATTATTATTATTATTATTATTATAACGATCGCGTGTTCGCGGCCACGCGGGGACAGGCGCGACGACGACGACGGCGACGATATTCCGAGGAGATCGTGGAAGATGTCACCACGCGCTCGCGATGGGTCGCGTGTGAACGGGAATTAAAAGAGGGCGGACGAACAACAATATACCTAAATTATATTGTGCCGTGGTATATTTAGTATATTTTATTAGTTTAGATATAGGTAGTATTATCATATACCTTTATATACTTTTTAATATACGCTCGGAACGGAAACGATACGGTATATTAATTATGTAAGTTTTTACGAGTTTAATAACCGTCAAAAAGGACAACGACGATGACGAGCGAAAAAAACGAAAAAAACCCACGGGGTAGGACAAAAATAAAAACGCATATACGCACACGAAAAGGACACGAAAATCAGGAACCATAAAATTGAAATATTTAATAAACGGTTCTCGGGGAGGATCGCGTGTGTCTCGGTGTTTGTGTTTTTGTAGGTTATGGTGAAGTACGTGTACACGAGGTAAGTATTATGTATAATGTGCTCGTGCCCGCTGTACGTACACGAGATCGCGGAACGACAACGGAATAAATTAATAGTGTATTGTACGAGAGAGAGAGAGAGAAAAAAATGAAAAGCGGCGAAACGGTTAACTGAGCTTCTTCACGGAAACGCGTTTGATTGCGTACGTAGCTAGGTAGGTATAATACCTATGTAATAATAAATAATAATAATAAGAATATAATATATTATTGCGCGATGTGCATACCTACCTAATATTTATAACCGAAGGTAAAAACAAAAAAAAACAAAAAAAAACAAAATACTAAACGTAAGCGCATAATATAATAATAGTTTATGGCGTCCTAAAAAAAGATCTTTGACGGATATATAGATAAGCACGCGCAGCGCAAACAGCAATTATCATATTATTATTATTATTATTATTATTATTATGCCTATGCCGGAGTATAAGTAGACAAATATTCACCCGAGTGTATGTATGTACAGGGCGATTACATCGTATTTACTGCAATATTACTCGTATATATATACGTTTTGCACGGCTGCATATGTGATGAGACCAAATTATTTCGTTCATCGTCAGAGGTAGTGTCATTTCGCAGATATTTGTATATTTGTACTGAGAGGACGCCACACGCGCGATTTTCAAGGTGTTGTGTATTATAGGCAATTTTTATTAAATTTTTAGAAAAATTAAAAACATTTAAATATATTTTAAAAGTAATTTAAAAATAGACCTGTGTCAGTAGGTACCATTTTTAATTGCCGTGTAATCACGATATTTATTTTTAAAAAAAAAACGTGTTTATACTCATTTTTCATTTTTATCAACTCGAGAATATCGTAGAAAAATGAAATAAAAAATACATTATAAAGAATACAAATATCTAGCGACTGATAGAGCCGATTTTTAATATGTGCATATTTACCCGTTCTATAAGCTGTTCAAAAAATTTAAAAAAACCGATATTTTAACAGTCCATAAAACGTGTAAAAATGCATATATAAAAGATCTACTCCGTCAGTCGCTAAATTATGTTGTTAGTTATAATTTGTTTTTTTATTTTGTATTTCTAACATGTTTGTAAGTTGATAAAAAAGAAAAATGCCAATACATGTTTTTCGTTGAAAGGTTGCCGGTGTTAAGGCAAAATACCCGTTTTATACACGAGCTCCGACCAGAATCGTTTTATTGGGTGTACAAATATTGCAATCATTTATCATTTCTTTCAAATGTATCCACCGAGAGTATCCTGTCCAATAAGCGATGTGTTTCTAATACTATACTGAGATGTCCGACGATCAGTGGCATATTTTATTTTATTTTTTTCATTTGTTTTGGCGTGAGGTGTTCTCCGTGTCTGGACACCCCCTGATTTAAAATGGTAAGTTTGCCAAATGTATTATTACCTACTCTTATTAAAAATATCTATTACACGAACTGCAAAAGTGTTCGTTTTAACATTTTTGTACATCTCTTACAAGTATTTAAATACAGTTTTAGCTATTTTTTTATTTTTAATTTTTTATAAAAATATGTTTAAGAAAACGCACATTCTAAAAAAATGAACATTTTTATTACAAAACTATGTATATTTATATAAAATGAAAGATCAGGAATTTGTCTAAATTTTTACAAGCTAAGGGCGACTTTTGATATAATTAAAAATCGAGTTATAGGATATTTAATTTTGCAATTTACCAAATGTTTATAACTTTACTAATCTTTAATTTGATAATAATATACTTTTACTCTAAAATTACTCAGTATGATTAATGATTATCCAAAAAAAAGCTTTGTCTGAGATTTAATTTACACAGAAATAAATGTGATATGGAAAATTTAAACACACATATAAATTCGTTTTTTTAATAAAATTTTTTTATTTAAAAAAATATACAATTTCTATAATAATTTATTGATATTTTAAAAGAGTAACAAAATTACAAGTACTTACGTTATACCTACTAACCTTTTGATAAAAGTAAGTTATTTTAGTAGTTTATGAGTAGTGTATTTTCTTTTGATTGCCTCTAAATGTATTTTTAAATTATTTTATTTCACGACTAATAACTAATCAAGCCAAGTGGTATAATTACAAACATTATTTTGTCCATTTTAAATTGCTTTATAACAAAATATCTATGTATCTATCTATCAAAATAATTTTATAATTTTATTTCAAATACTATTTATTAATTTCAATATTGTAAAATTACCAAAAAAGTTCATTATTTTAATAATTTTAGTAATAAATTTTATTTTGTTCATCAAACCAAATATTGTATTAGGTATATTACATTATGATTATTTTATTTAAAGTTATAGTTATTTTTAGAGTTTTTAATGTCAAAATGTATTGTCAAGTTCCTATATATTAGTCGAGTCATTTGAAAGAAGTTAAAGTTTACCTTTGATTAGTTGAGTTGAATGTATTTGTAAGAGTTAGCTCATAATTTCATCTCAATTCAATCTCCACACTGTCCGGTGAGGTCCGAAATATCTTGGACACCCCTCGGAAAATGGCCCAAAATATATTTAAATATTGCCATATATATGGAAAATTCCAATGATCGAAGTGCACATTTTTTATGAATATTTTTGCAATATTTTTTTGTTATCTATCATTACAATAATGAAGTTTTTATATTTAAAACATTTAAAAATGTTTTAAAAATTATGTATAAGTAACAGTATTTTTGTAAAAAATAATAAATTGTCTTTTATATGAACAATTATATTCCCTTTGATTATTACATTGCTTAGAACTATTTATAATTTATAAAAAGTGTTCGTTTATGCTTTTATGTTATAATAAATATGTTATATATACATATTACATATATATCCACTAAAATACCAAATAAACTCTGACATCCGATATTATTTAACATACCAACCTGTATACCAAGTATTACATTTTGTGTTTCAATTTTGTAATGCTGGACATTAGCGAGTTAATAAGTTAAAAGTTAAGTTAATAGTTAAGTTACTTTTAACTTTTTATATTTGATTTTTTTGTTAACTTAACTTATTTTTGTTTATATTAACTTTTAAATTAAGAGTTATTTTTAATTCAAACATTTGAAATTCAGTTAAGGTAATTTTGAAATAATTGGTGCATTTTTATTTTATATTGAGTCTATAGTCAAAATTAGTGAATAAAAATAATGTAGTTTTTGTCGTTTCTAATAGGTAATTATTATATTATAAGAATTATTTATATCCCGAAAATATAAATAAAATAAGAATACTTATATATTGTATAATAATCTCCCTGTATTATTATACTATATATATTATATTTAATATTAGAAATATATGTTAGATTTTCCATCAATAAATAATATTTAGATAGGTTCTAATTTGCTATGATCAATTTCCACTTGCTAAAATTGTTAAAAAAAAGAGTAGGTACCTAATAATTAAACATTTTTATGATAGCTATTTGTTGGTAATTTTAATAATAATTATTATAAATACATTGTACTATTTTCAATAATATTATGTTAATGATTTAAAAAAAATTTTAAATCCTTAAAGTTAAAAATAACAGTATTTCCAAAAAAATAATAGATGTTAAGTTTGACCTTTATATCATCTCGAATGTTAAATTGACATTTTACTCGTACAAAAAAATTTACTTAACTTGAGTTGGTAAGTTATTTTTTTTAACTTACTTAACTATCAACTTAACACAACCATTACAAAAAAAACTATTAACTTTAAACTTTTACTATTTTTTTCTATTAACTTAACTTAATTGAGTTAAAAAAAATCATTAACTTGCCCAGCCTTGCAATTTTGAAAATCTTAGATATATACCTATATAGGTATATATTAAATATTAATAAACATTTATTATTACTAATATATTATTATGTACATAGATATTAGATATTATATGTATACATTATAAGTAGAATTGCAAATGGCTGTAAAATTTAATTTAAATTATCTTATAAATTTATTATAGGTATTATGCGGAATTGCAAAAATAAAGATTAAAAGATGTACTGGAATTTTCTGAATTAAAAAATATTATTTTGAATAGAATTCTAAGGTCCAAGTAAGACCTGGACTGTAAAAGTCTATAGACGTTAGGTTAGACAGGAAACAATTGCTAACGGCCTAAGAGAGGAATGAAAAATCTATTGCTTTTCAGATTTTATCGATATTATATGCATTTTTGTTTTTATTTCTAAAAAGTCAATACCTACTTAACAAGTTACAAGTGTAAAACTTTAAAGAAATAAAATAATTGTTTATTCATTTATTATTTATAATATGTATTTGTTTATAGTTTATACATAATATATATAATTTTTTTTATATTTGTATAATATATTATTATTGATATAATATTATTTTGTGATAATTTATTTAATCGATTAATTATTAAAGTATTTTGCAATTAATTTTTAAACAGTACCTATCTAGTATTCAATTATAAAAAAAAAAAAAAAAAAATACGTATTGGTAAGTATACTATATTTTTACATACAAGTACAGGTTATCTAGTATCTACCTAATTATACTCATATATAATATTAAGTGTTATTTTTGTTATTTACAATTTTATATGAAAATAATAAAATAATTGTATGTTTTATATTATATTATAGTAGTAGATATATATATTATATATAGTATTTAATATAAAATTGCTAATTTTATATGTTTCGATCGTAATGTTTATTCAATTTTTATTGTTTTATTTTGACATAAAAATTAAGAGTTATTCTATTAATATTTAATACCGTACTACGTACATATATATCAGTATTCAGTATAATATACTGCAGGTAGAAAATAAATTATAAATAATTTCTCCCCCCCCCCCACGGAGAGCCGTATATGTGTGTATGTTATTTGTTTTTATAATTATTTTGAAACTTTTTTTGATAACAAAAATAGTAATGATAACATAACTTTTATTACATTTTACATTACATTATTAATATGGCTACACTGATATACGTATTTGATTACTGTTTATCCGAATTCGGTCAAACCGTATTTCGGTCTAACCGGGTGGAAAAATTAATATGATCCGTTGTAGATCATTTTATGGTGTTATCATTTCGGCTGAACCCGTCATTTTCTACTCTAAAACGATAACATTTTAACTTCTAATTACTTTGGTTTTTAGTTTCAGGAATATTTCTATTATACTATAATGCTTTATAATAAGGAAACACAGCTGAATCAGTTTTTAAAATGTTTTTAGTACCAAAATTATTTTGAAAAAGTAATTGAATACTCACTGCTTACTTTTATACTTTCTATTATTTCAGTGCAGTGCTTTAGTTTTAAAAAAAAGTTCTTTAAATTCAAATATTTACATTATCTATTACTATTTAAAAAGGTACAAATAATCTACATAATTGATTTTAATTCAAGGTAGTATCTACTGCTTTTTCATTATGTATATTTACTATTTGCTTTATGCTTGTGCTGTAGATTATAAACATGGTTACGCTCAAAAATGGGCCAGTATCGTTTATGCGGGCTTGCACTGTTGCATATACACCAGGAAATAAGTATACCAGTGGATGATATTATTGAAAAATTCTCAAAGATGAAAACCCGGAGATTAGATTTTTTATTATAACATGCATTATATTATATTTAATTTATATTTATATTTAATTTTTAAAAAGGTAAAATAATAAAATAATAATTTAAAAGGTAAATAGGTAAAGCTTTCTGACTAATAACTAAAATATTGATTTAATTAATATTAAAAATGTCTTATTTAATGTATTTAAATGTCATATTTTACAAATATAATAGATAACGTTTGTATGGCCCAATTCCCGTGTCTATTAATAATGTCGTTGCTGTTGTGACATTACTTTAAAATATGGTACAAAATACATTACGCCCTCCCTACAAGAAGGACCTAGGTACGCCACTGTACAGGAGTACAGTAGACAGTGGCGCACACTCATTTTCTGCAAGGGGTGTCAACATACTTTTACAAGAAGTCCGATCGCAAAATGATCTTAGGGCTTTGGAATGACGCCCGATACCGAAATGTATAGTGGAAATCGTCGCAGCGTATTCACTGCCCGAATGGTTTGTCTACACGTAAGTATATTGTAAGCAAAAACACGATGGGAATGATTGCAGGCTATAATGACGGCTTTAATGGAATATTATTGGTGGTTAATTGACACCCATCAGATCTATTTACCGTTCTTATACACACCGAGAAACACGGTTTATTCCCGGGCCCCGCACGCCGTATAAACGGAATTCAAAATTAGAATTCACGTTACAAATAGCTGATGTACAGAACTTTAATTTAGATTCAAAAGGAGGAAACGACATAAGAGTATAAAATACAAGAAGTATGAGTATAAGAATACAAGAGCTTAATTTACATAAATAAACGTGACCAAGTTTCTTTACAATTCGGAAGACACGTTTGTCTCGGAAAATCCACATAAGTCGTTCTGGGCTTGTTGCCAGGCACAACGGCGGTCCGCTGAACTCGATCGAAAACTGTTGAACGCCGAGTCTTCGTCATATTTAAATAGCATGTGGTTTTCCCCGGTCGACGACATTGACCGCGGTTAGAGTGCAGCACACCGCTGACGGTAAGATCGCCTCGGTCCGTCTTATCATGGTCTCTTTGGATCTGTACTTGCGTACGTGATGGATTATCCCCAAATTAGGATATGTGTCCCCGGCGTTCTGCACCAACAGGTTAAGGTGTATAAAAGTATTGTCGATGGGTCGGTACGACAAATCGAATGTCGTTACCGATTTCGGACATTCCTGCGACGGCTCTAGTCGGCCGGTACTTACTAATATCCCCGTTGTTGCCGGAAAAACCGTGTCCAAACTATTTTGGTGGATCAAAACGACGATCTCGTCGGCCGAGGGTACCGACAAAACCGGTTCTATAAAAGAATTAGTGGCTAATGCCAAATCTGCTATATCCGGGTGAGAAGACAGATATTGAAGCCATATTTTCAAGACCCCCGGGTGATTTAGGGACACCACTCCGCAATTGTTTACTTCGTCCGCTTCGATTGCCTATAACACCATACGTTAGCAATAGTAATTCTCAAAATATTGCAACTAGTAAGGAAAAATTCAATGTGACTAGAATAAACAAAATAGTGTTATTATGACTTATTTAGAAATTGTTTACTGATCATTCATTGTATCTAGATACACAATTATGGGTTATTTTAATGATTATCTTAAATACAATACAAATTTCATATATTTAAATAAATTTATCTAGATAATTTGTATGGACAAATTTTTGAAATATGGAAAACCGAAAAATATTTCATTTTCGGTGAAAATATGTTCTTACTCAAATTATATGCATTAATACACAAAAGATAAACCACCATAACTATAGTGACAAAATATGAATTTTAAGTGTTTCTGTACCTTACGGCTCGTAACTTCTTCACTGTCCACCAACGATAAATTTCTCTGGTCTATTGGGCACGAATTGGCCGATAGTTGTTCGGAAGGGGGATCCAATGGGCCATTCGTTTTTGTTAGACAGTGTTTGTGACAGCGGAAAGAACAGACTGAAAAATAATATTATCAAATTTTCAATCACGATACACACTTATATCAACATCGTGTCCTTATACTTTTGCATTTTAACATGGAGTACATCCAAAATTTTGTTGTACCAAAACAGACGTTACATTTTTGGTAAAACTTGAAAAAACTTCGATGTTTTTCCATTTTGTGCTCACAATTAAGTCTAACAAACGCAACCAATACAGCATTAATAATTTCAAAAACTTAATGACAAATATTTTTAAATAACTTACGATGCATTTTTCTCCAATTGCACCTTTTTCTTCATAATATTGTGTTTATGAAAAGCGATTTAAAAAAATATACTGATGAGTTTTCAATTAAATCGAATTACCTATGTTAGAAATAATATCACAATGAATCGTATTATAAACAAAATTCCTAAACATATAATATTGCCATAGCAAACAAAATGTTTAACTAAAAAATGTGGATGATTTTAAATAAGAAATAGACGTCCAAATTTTACTTATGTTTATTTATTTATTTCATTTATTCTATGATAATGGCAGGAAAAATTTTAACTACACAAAATTATAGATTATCTACTTTATATAGATCGCTTATTAATGCTTGGAAATGGTAACGATTTTAAAAATATTAAAATGTGCATATAATATATCACCATACACTACATACACTACATAGGTACCAAACGAATTTCATCTTTATACTTATTTTATTTTATCTAATAAATGGTCTGGTGATTGATTTCATTATCTAATAAGTACATTATTGAAAATCCATAGTAGTAACAGAATTTTATATTATTATACATTCGATGTTATTACAGAACGACCTAATTATCTACAATGGTTTCAAAGTGAAAATGGCTAAAACGGCTTATCTTAGTTAAGCCGGTCTTCACTAAAAATAATTTATTACATCTTAAAGTGTTAATAGACTTAACTACGGTTTAAACAAAAACTAATATGAATTTGGCTTAGGTCGTCTTACCAAGTCGTTCAGTAACATGCGATTTATTAGAATATATGAGCTTAACTTAAATTAGTATATTTTTGAGTTGTTTCGTTCTTCTTCTGGGGGTGCGATATGCATAGATGACTTGGGCTTAGGGGGCGAATGCAGGATTTACAAGTATACCTATTAAATTTTACTTATTTAAGATGAAAAAAAAAGTTTTTTATTTTGACATTATAAACGAATTAAATTAGATTTAATACGAATTATTTTGAAAAAATAAAAATATAATATAATAAATAATAATTGGTAGGTATACTCGTATGTTTTTATTTATTTTTTGTCTTTATTCCTTATTTTTTATTAGATATCAATACAATATTAAATTAAATACCTATATCAGTGTTAATATCGAAAATCAACAATTTGGCAATGTATAGTATATTTAATATTATACAGTTAAATGTAACAGTAAGTAAGTACCCACTACCCACCTACAGATTTTTTTTGTTGGAAGAAAATGATCAATTGAGAAGCATATATAGTCAGTGGAGGAAAATAGATACATATTTTGAAATACGAAAATATTCAAAACATCGTTCTAATATTCTACAATGCTCATTTAAAGATTTACAAAAATTGGTTTGGATTTTATCACCAGAAAATGTTATCATCACTATAAAGAGATATTATTATATCAATCAGGAATCGTGATATACGAAAAAAGACGTCATTTACTGTCATTGGTTGAACCGGTTGAACAAAATTGGTTTTTAAGGAGTTCCATGTTCTTAATATGCAATTTTTTGAAGAACTAAAAAACGGTGCACAATAGTATAATTACATTCTAAGACGTGATCAGTGGCGCACATTTTTTTTCTGCAAAGGGTGTCAACATTCTTTTATACCACCTATTAAATATACCCAAATAATTTTCGTTATCAATTTTGATACTTAAATAATATTTATAATAGTTTAACTTATAGTTATCAAACAAAATGTTTGTATAATATTAGTCTACCACCCACCACCTAATATTATAGGGGTGTCGATTGACACCCCTGTACCCCTTCGTATGCGCTACTGACTTGCGTTACAACTCATTTCAAAAGAAAATATTAAAGTATTTTCGCTGTGAAAACGATCTTAATTTGAGTTACGACTTTTTCCACGTGAAAAAACGTTAAAAAAAAAAAAAATTTATTTTATTGACATGTTTAATGGATATAAAAATTATGCAAATATTATATCATTTTTACATTCAAATGTCGTCACCCTGAACAGTCACAACAATTTAGTAACTATATATTATCAATGTAATCAGCCTTATCGTCTATAATAACAATATTATGTAGGTAATCAGGGGGCAGTAACGCAGTATCTATAGTATAAAAATTGTCCACTTTTATATTTTTTTAATTATTTAAATTCAATATTATTTATGTTTATTTATTTATTTTTTTTTTAGTTAAATTATTGAAACAATAATACCGTAATGATACGTAATATTGAGTTAAACATTTCATTTACGGATACCCGGTAAGATCGTTTATGAGTTGAATTATTCAAAACGAGAATATAATAGGTACAGTTCCTATAAATTATAATAACGGATAATATTCCAAATAATTTCACAAAACCTTGGAACAATTCGAAACATATACGTGTATCATATATGTACGTACTCATATGTATACTGTTTATATTACATTATACATATTCTAAAATCAACCGAAAAATACCATTGTAATGAGCGAATAAATATCGAACAGCATTATTGCGAATTCTAAAATTTAACTTCAAATGTATGGCATTCCACAATCAGTCATTCGCTCGTTTCCCACGATAATAAAGTATATTATATTCAAGTTATTTATTATACTCTTATATACTTTCTCTTTGACGTTAATATAATGAATTCACGTATATTATACTTGTGTAGGTCAAGATTCGTATTTATTTATTTATTTATTTATTTATTTATTTTATTATTAGATAATATAATAATATATACTCGGGTGAGTTGGTGTGGCATATGACGACCTGTACTCATAATACTATACAGTAGATACGTGCACATTATTATTATATAATATTTGCCTTTAGAGATGTACAATTTTGTGAAGACACGTTCAGAATATTAAAAAAATAATCTATTTCGGAGTATAAATCTCCCAAAGCGGTAAACGCGTTACACTTAGGTATTCGCATTTTTACAACGATATAATACAGAACGCCAGAACGCATTTACAAAACATATAAATTATATTTAGCCTATAATCTATATATATATATATAGATATCGAATCGAACGATTTTATATTTTAATGAAAAAAAATCACGTATAATATATAGGCAATATACATATTGTATGTATTATGTAAATTTCGTCACGGATAAATCGATTTTGTAGACTTATAATTATTATATAATAATATTATATTATATAATTATTCGTGTATAGTATATAAGCAATTCGTTAAATGTATAGACACTTGTATACGGATATATATCTATATAGATATGTATCTAATGAAAAATATATTTAATAATTTATTAAGATGTATTGTATATAATATATATATATACAAAATGAAATATGTTTATTTTTCCAGAAATTTTCTCATATAAATATTCAACATATGGATAAAAAATAATATACTAAGTGATTATAGTGTTTTAATCTAATAAACAGTTAAGAATAATATTCTATACATATATGTCTGTTCCACAGACATGATTTTAAACCAGTGAATCTATTCACACCGAATTTCGTGAGAAAACTCTTTATAGTTCTAACTTTTAGGTAGGTCCAAAAATAATTTACGAAAAATTAGAATCGCGGCTTTGAAGTTTTGTTGCGAATATAGGCGTTCACCCGATAACAATAAATATATTTTTTTAGAAAATGTACATGAACAAACCGATTTAATATTATGATTTATGACAGCATAATATGGTAATAAAAGTTGTGTGTATTATACAATTTTCGAATGGAACATAGTTGCGAACGTCTTAGCTTTTTTCATAATACGATTTCATATACGATTTCCCAGACGGTTTCCTTAAGCGACATCGTCAAATTACATAATATGTACATTTTGCCGGTTTATTGAGTGAAATATTGTAAGTACAATAATAAAATAAAATTTGTATAAGACATGTATAAATAGAAGAAAAAAATGATAAGTAAATTCCTACATTTTTTTTTTTTTTGTCTAAAACTTATGAAAAAAATCTATGATTTACAAAAATATCAATTTAAAACAAAATATGTACATAGTAGACAATGTTGGTTAAAAGTTTGAAAATTCTGAAAGTAGTCGAACAATTTTTAATATACATATTGTTAATTTAAAATATATAAATAATATGAAACTTATCAGAAAATCGTTTAGTTGGCCAGCTAGGATAGTTATAGACGTTCATAAATATAAACTGTTCGAATTGGGACGGAGGGTTATTGTATCCTAATTATATGATTACACTACGTTGTACGTGTCTAATACAATCAATAGTTGGGCAAGAGATTTAATTTTAAGTTAAGTCCCTTTTAGTTCAAGAAATAGTTATTGTATTCTCTAAAACGGGTAAACAATTTGTATTAAAATATTAAAATATCGGATCTGAAAACACGAATACCAACTCGATCATGAAGACGTCTGGAGAATAAGCTCACGTAAAGACCCAAAAACGGACTTCATATGCATGTGGATCCTAAGGAAGGCTTGTCCTACTGTTGGAACTTGGACGGTGATATGATTCAAGAAGTGCATCACACAGTGTGTTTCACATTTTATTATTTATAATTAGATACCATTCAACAGCTCATAAAATATTATGGGGGGGGGGGGAGGCGGGCGTTACACTAGAGCTTTTAGCACGAACATATTACACGTGTGATGTATATATATAATATATATATATAATTAATTAGATACAAGACAATTAAAATATTTGTAAGAAAAAAAAACTGGTTAACATGGCAAATAATTCAGGGAGTCAAAACGGGTTTGAACCCGGGGTGAAAACCCGTGTAACCCGCAAAATATTAAAACCGTGTTAAAGCCGAAACCCGTAACCCGGAAAAAGTGATACACGTTTTTTAAACCCG
>JAIPRL010004570.1:0-37141 GCA_025469235.1 Pemphigus obesinymphae | reverse complement strand
AGTAAACTTGTTCACCAATTCAAACATTTTTACATTTTTTAAATCGAACGAATATAAGTATCTTAAAATTTGTCAGTCGCTTAGGTCGTTTTGATGAAAAATTGATGAAGCAGAGAGCCGCCTTAAGAACATTTGGCTTTTTTTTTTTTTTTTGCCAAATGGGATAATATTTTATTATTATATGTACAAGTAATAATAATTGTATACATTGTCTAAAATGTTATTAAAATACGTATATTATACAATGTACACGACGAAAAATATTTATAGTTTTATAATATATATATATATAAACAAAGAAAAATTTTGTACAAAATGCATTATTATAAATATATAGATAAGATTTATACGATATTTTGGGTTTATTCGTATATTACAAAATGTTCGAGTATGCATGTGTGTGAGATAGAACCAAAGTTGAAAACATACTTTTATTTAATACAGCTAGTGTGTATTGACAAAATGTCAAAGCACATTTTTTTTTTTTTTTTTTTTTTTTTGTTTTTTTTTGTTTTCCAATATTATATGTATCGTTATAATATTTTTCGACAGCCCGACGTCCTAAGTGTAACGCAAGCGTATTAAAGTCCGGCGGCAACTAATAGCATCGATAAACCTATTTATTTTTTTACTTTTAGATTTTATATTTTATTTGCTTTTCGTATTCCTCCACCAAAACTATTGATAACTTGATAACAATGGCTTTTCTATATATAGATTATAGACTATGTCTGAAAAACAATACGGAAACCAGTTGAATTATTTTGGTTCGAAAATTAAAATTTTTTATATAATAAAATTTAAAAATAATTGTGTTATAACATAAAAAATTCGTATAATATTTTTGAAACGAGTATGTTGGTAATATTTTTTTAAATTAATTATTATTTAAGATATAGATGTGTTTTTTGTGCTCTCTGTGATATAACAATAATTGTTTGCGTTTATATACATAGTAAGGTATTTATATTATATATCTATATATATATATAAGTTTATATATATATTTTTAAATGTATTTTATATATTTATAGATGTATACCTACATTTATATTTTTTTTTATTCTGAGCACATCGTTAAGTCATTATTTAAACTGAATTGTGTAAATTGTAATATAATATCAATCGGTTTTCGTTGGTTAAAATTATCTTATCTGAAATTTGAACACTTTATTATTATAAAAAACTATTCTGTTTTTTGGTTTTTATGAACATATTTTAAAAAATAAAAAAGGAAAAGTTGACTCGAAAAATTTGGCTCTGTTTCTTGTTTTATATATATACGATCTTATAAGTTCGAAGATTCCAATATTATACTATATTAATTATTCGGAACGGACGGCAAATTAAAATGTATTGTTCGGGAATGTTATATTAAAAATCAATTTAAATTATCCCTATATTTAGTCATTAAATAATCATAATTAGGGTTTTATATTTATTTTCATAATTTTTTACAGTATTTTGTCACAGTAGAGAGGATAATGAGGAAACAGTGGATTTTAAAATTTCCGATTCTCTAATAAATAATTCGTCCGAGTATACATTATTTATTAAATTTAGTACCTAGATATTATTTATATGAATATAAACATGTATACTATATAGTATATACCTACAATAAACAAACTTTTTTCTAAATAGCCGGTAATATAGGAGGGAGGGGTGTGAAAGCACACTGCTCGCCGGATAGGATACTCTGGTGGTGGATGTGTTGAATTTGAAAACAATAATTAGTCATTAATTTCGATAAAATTATTCTGAGCGGATTTTGGGGTAATATGCCTTCATAAATGGGAAGTACTTAACTTGCATAATGAAGAAAAAATATTCTCAAAAAGTGTATACCTACATTGAAAAATGAGCCGGTAACAATGACAAGTTTATTTATTATTTCCCAATTGATAGAATATGTTTCACTGAGATTGATAGTTTTTCTTTACACCAATCTTTCTGCCCAAAAACTCAAAAATGTGTATACATACATACATAAAAAAAGAAAACATAAATAAAAAAATATATTTAAGCATATATGAAAATAAATCATTGTAAAATCTGCATAACGCTACCCTCAGAATCTATAATAATTATAAATTAAGAAAACTTTTTTTTTTATATTTAATCAATTACGAATAATAAACTATTTATCGTATAAATTCCAATAGTTTATGTCAAATAGTTTATTGCGTGACGAATTATTCAATATAATTTTGTTCGATTTCATCGCAAACAATAAATTAACACTACACTACAGGGGATATGACCTTCGGATTAAAATATTTTCAACTGTTCCAATTGTATTCTTGAATTATTTAAATTACATTATTAAAATTAATTTAGTTATAAACCTAATAAATCAAAATTTTCCCATTACCTATTTTCCCGTTCCTGAAAATGTTCCTAGGAAAATTCCAATAATTTATATTCCTAGAAACAGAGCAACACTATATACTATAACACTATGTTGATCAATGTAGTTTTACGCCATCTTCAGTTACAGCTACCTATATAATTATAAAAATAGTTATTTAAGTAGGTAATACAGTCGATTCCCTTGTCATCAATAGCAATTCATATAAAATATGAGATCCATTCTCATAAAGTTGAACAAGTGGCGCCTAAAACGGTATTTTCTATATGAATACAATAATTGTACAATTTACAATTACATTATTTTTAGTACCTATATAATGTACTTATATTATTGATACATTTGATCGGATCAATTAATAGGCTTTAAGTTTTCGGAAAAGCCCAAAAATCATAATCGAACGAAAACAATAAAAAAAAAGAGCTAGAAGTTTTCGTGGGTTTCTTTAAATATCTCCAAAGATTTTTAAATCTATAGATGTCAGTGTCAGAGTAATAATAAATAAAATATCGGTCAAATAATACTTTGGCTAAAATAACAGCCAAAGTGGTAAATTTAATTTTGACTGTTGTGTCGATTACTGTACCTATGTTAGGGGAACATGGGGCAAAATGGGGACATAAAATACATTCGCATTCTATAAATTTTAATTTACCTACTTGCAACAAGACCATATTTAAAAAAAATATAAATATAGTTGTATGTATAATTTAACTAAAATTTTTAGTTAAAACTTTAATTTTATTTCTAGCTTTCGTTTATAATGCCTAATTATTCTGAAAACGCATAAATTAAATTAAAAACAATAGTTTCCTTTATATGGGGCAATGCGTGGACGTCCCCACATTGCCCCAGTCAGGTATAACCCACTTTGTCCCGATCAATGAACTTAACAGGATAGTTTTATTTGATCGAAGAACTTTGGTAATACAATTTAGAACCTACTCTTTATAAAAAAACTAAAAATTATTAAAAACGATACACGTTAAACATAATATATTGAAAACAAAATATCAAATTCTATTATCAAGGAAATGAAAACAGATACATTCTCGGTTTTTTTTATCGATAATTCACAATATAATCGATATTTTGATCCAAAAATTTTATCACACAATTTCAGATGACCGAGGAAACTATAAATCTAATAACATTACACATTTTATATATTAAATAAATAGATATTACGATGTGTCCACTTTGCCCCATGTTTCTCTATATTTAAATAATCTTAAGCCATTATTTAAGGTATTATTCCTATGACCAAATCAAAGAAGTGCTGTCCAGTCTATTACCTACACTGTTAAACTCAAAGGGTCTCGTAAACGCTAATTTCCAATGGTTATATACAATATAATATGTAAACATTTACATTTGAATTCTAGAGTATTAATATAAATATATATGTATGTGGAATAATATGTACGAGTATTATCAAAGGACCTCAAAGGATACAAATCTATTCGACCAACAAAGAAAAACTCGGTTTAGTTTTAACAGTGTAACGTAATATCGTAAAATATTGACAGTATGATGGGAATTGAAATTTTCCCCTATTTTATACTTTCGGATAGAACAAAACCAGTGGCGGTTCGCCGGATGAAGCAAGTGAGGCTCAGCCTCGCCTAATAAATATTTTTGCAATATTGCGATAATAGAGCGCCCATTTTAATTAATAATATAATATTAAATTATTTTATTATAGTGACATAGTTTTCAATCGTCTTTGGAAATTTCTAAAAATATATAGCCGATATTTTTTTTATTAATTATTCATATCACATACGGTATAGCTGTATATTATACTGTATCTTTGACAGCGCAGGGAGCAGAATGGTGGTGGTTCGGCATGATGACGAACATTGTCGTGGTGACAGTGAAGCGAGTAGCCCGAGAAAACCCGAGAGGCAAACATTTGAAAACTTCAGTTGCTCAATAGAAAAATGTATATCAAGTGGTGGGGCTGAGTTGGAAATATTCGGTACACCGACGCAGATAAAAATGTTGCTCATAGCTAGGTGACATACACTTTATTCCGTGTAATTTCTAATATTAAACCACGAAATACTGCGTAAATATTGGTTCAAATTGTTTTCCATCGTGCTCTAGTATCGCGAAGGCATATTCAAAATGAAAATATTACTATTTAATATAGTAATATACCTGTACTTAGTAGACATTCTATTATAATATTAGTCATTTTATATTCGTATTATTTTTCATAAATTAATTTCGAACAAAATTATAGTTTTACTGATTTTCGCGATAGGTATCGACTTAAATGATACCTAGCTATATATAATTTTATGGCGTTCAAATCAATGTTTCCGGTTATCTATACGGAGGTAATACGCGACGTTTATGATAAGCGATGTTCTAGGTTAGAATTTTATTTTATTTTAATAGGATTTTCATTTTATTTTTCATACATACTTACTATATAGCTAAAAAGAAAAATTATATTCCATTCCAATGTTATTATTATGTATTATATTTATTGTGTATGTGCCCCTTCGAAACATTTTATTGCCTAATATACTATTATATGGACATTTACTTAACATTCCCGAATTGTTTGCCTCACTGCCCACAACACACGCCAGCCGCTACTGTACAAAATACGATAGATAAATGTTTTCACTTATTAATAACAAACACATTTATTTATTATATCTAGTCATATTGACGAACTTTTAAAATGTTTCATTCATACTCTACTAAGGCTGCACCCATGGTTCTAATTCCAACAGTAAGTACGTCTATGTACTGAATACTTCAATATTAATTCTGAAAATATCAATAAATTCTTTATAACATGCTCAAGGGATTGTTTGTGTTACTTTGTTAACATTAATTTTAATTAATTCAATTTTTGTGTTCGAAATAAAATAAATTGATAAATTTTGACAAATATTAATCATTACGATACAAAGGACCATAAAATAAAAAAAACGTCCATGAATGATCAAATTCTCTTATGATTCATAAGTGAAAGTTAAAAAATATATATAAACCTTTTAAAAGTTAATATCTGAATATACATTATCTGACTGGACTGATTGAATTAAGAACAGTAATAAAGTTGACAAAATAATAGATTTTCAAAGTAATAAATCGAATTAAATTAAATTAATTTTACTCGAGCAAAAGTTATGTATGTATATTGAGTATCCTATTAAGTATTCTACGCCTAAATATTTTATATGTATTAATTATTATTATTTGTTGATTTTCATACTTTTTTATTATAATTATTGTTATTGTGTATAAACGTACAATATATACTTATATATATATATATATATATATATATATATATTGTTTTTTTTTAATCAGAGTACTGTCAAATTGATATTATACTTTTTATGGTAGTGGCTGTTTAATGATTATTTTGGGAGAAATAATGAGTTGAAAACCCATTTTAATATTAATGCAATTGGAGAAGGGAGCTGGTAAGTTATAATTCCATTAAAATACTATTACGAGTATTTTATGCATCTCAAATTTTACCAAACTATACTTTATTTCTCATCAGTAAGGAACGGATTTATATGCATAAAAAACCTTCAAACAATGCATTAAAGAATACTATAATATGTTAGAAAATATGTATATAAAATGTATAAATATACTTTTAATATACATAATGAGTAAAAAATTAAAAAATATGTTATTTTTAACAAAAAAAAAAGATATAAATCGTGCACATTTCTGATTGGATAAAATCTACTATATTATACACTGGAAGTTATTTCTCGTGATTTTAAAATACAGTGAAACCTCCCTTAACGGACACCTCCAAATAGCGGACACCTCCAAATAGCGGACGTTTTTTCGGAGACGGGGACATTTTCACTATTTATGTATAGGAAAACCTCTAAATACAGGACACTAAATAACGGACACTTTTATGACATTGCTATTAATAATTTTTATCTTAAATTAAGAATTATTTTGGAATAACTGAATAAAAACCTCAATTATTAAGTTATCCTGTGTGTACATTATTATACTGTATATAAAAATTCATCTGATAGTACGAGCATGTCTACACAAAACGAAGAATAAAGTGATGAAGAAAATGATGGGACCGAAGATCAAGAAATTCCACAAATAAGAAGTCTACGAGAGGCATTGCTAGCAGTAAAATGAGCATTAGAAAATGCCTTAACATACGAAATAACTACGCTTGCAATTAGTAAACAAACTAAAGTAACAGATTTTTTTCAGAAATGTTAGTTTTTATTTTTTTAAGATGTACATATTTAGTATTAAAATACATAATTTTAGATATTTATATATTCTTTAAATAAGAACACGTGAAAATATAAGTTAAAAACCAAAATGTGTGTTAAAAATTAAAATATGTACTAAAAAATGATAAATATGCAGAAAAGGTCAAAAATAATGTTTTTAAATTATTTAATTTATTCTTAAAATTTTAATTATTAAAATATGCAATGTAAAATTTGTGTTAATTTAATAATAACGATATAATATCATGGACATATTTTCTTGTCGGATTCTAAATAGCTTATATATGCAATTACATATAAATCCGTTCACTACTTATCAGTAATTAATTTTAACCAGATTTTATATAACCAGTTTCGTCCCTGTATTACAACGCCAAAATCGCAAACTATCGAAGACCGTCCCACACGAGAAGAGCGTTTTAGGATGTCTACCTCCCCTATTCACGATTTTTGATTTACGGGTATATGCCGGTGAGAAAATGTAGTACTTGTATGATTATTGATGAGGTGTTAGACCTGTGTCATTGGACCGATAAAATCTGTATGTTAGCGTTAACAGCACCAAAATAACCAAACGAGAATAATTTCAGTGTACTACGATTAATTGGAAAATCATTGCCGGCCGTTTACCAGTGGACGAATATATACCGAATATATACTAAAATCAGCCGTTGTCGAAACGTCATCAGTAATCGATTATACGTACAGGTACTTATTTCGGTTAGCAATTTTCACCGTTTTTAACCTCTTCCCAGGGTGTCTATTATTATTATGTTTTTTCATTTTTCAACGTGTACGCGATCCTGAAACGGAACTGCGAGCAATAGAACCGACGGATCCCTATTCTAACATTATGAATTGTACTCATATACCTATGTGAAATACGTTTGTGTGGGAGGATGTTTACCTGTTTCTCAAAATTATTTCGGGCCGTTACCGGTCGGATTCTATTCAGGGGAAAACGGCAGTGATATTTTTCCGAAACAATTGTGACGGCAATCCGTAACACGTATGCTTGCAAAGTGTCTCTCTTAGTGCGACCGCCACCCCTACAAAATGATAAATTCGATGACCTCTGGGGGATAAGACTCGATATAATAAAATCATAGCCAAATATATTTATCTATATGCAAATTGTTTGTTTCCACTTAATAAGTTTGAGAATCATTTAAGTTGATTACTACCTTATACTCAATGATATCTATTTTCCGTTTTTCATTTTTCAAAACTGAAGTGTTTACCTACACTACTGCTTGATATTATAGTTATCAAAACATTTTAGCGCTGGTCTGCGCACTATACGAACTATGAAAAACAAAATAACCTATTTTCATCGTGAATAGTCACTGATCGGCGACCGTGATTTGACTATTCGTGTAGCAGCTGATGTTTGTGTCGCTCCCTAATTCTCCGGTCGCATTCCGTGTATACAGGGCCGGATTTAGAGAGGAGGTGTCTCACCTCTCGCCCACTGGAAAGCAGTGGACGAAAACAGAAAGTCGATAAACTATACAAACTAGTTGGAAAAATTAGAAAAAATTGTATGATTTTTTTATTTTTTTTTTTTGTTGCTTATTTACACTTCAAACATGTATATCCGTCGGTATCTTGGAAAAACACACATCCATAAATATTTTTTCCGGCCCTTGCCGTATAGCTAAACCAGACACGTTAAATTTCATTGACGAGGTAAAACCGTGATCGCAGTCGGTCTAGCCAAAACCGTATTTTAAAATCAGACGAACACTACTAATAAACGACTCCGTTCTAATAAATCCGTTGTCCGCAAAGACGTTAGCCGTGAATTGACATTGTCTGGGCACATTCACGGTGTAAATATTTACATTTTACGCACATAAAAAATGGTATCGGATTAATTTCTAACTAGGTCGTAATGTAAGTCTCTGGCTACAGGGAAATAATCAAAATCACTTATCGGCCACGCGCACACAATGAAACACAATGTGTTAATCGTTTCGGTGCATAATATTACGTACCTATATGGGATTACATCGATTCCTCCAGACCTGTTTTTTTTTCTTTTTTTCAGTTGTAAACTGTTTATGATTTATTGACTCCGCCAGTGTAATATTCCACCACTACAGGATAGATCTAAAACGGCTTATCGATTCCCACATATAAGTATTTTTTTATAGTAATTTTATTTTATTTTTTACATATCATTTTTCATCCGCAGTACAACACAATGGGTCCAATCACCGGTAAATCACGATTTCTTACAGTCTACCTTTTTGGAGAACAGGATTATACGTACGATTTTTCCTGCAATGTTGCTATTTATAGTAATATTACCCTTATTACGATCAACATTACTTACCTATTAGACGTGGGTGTTTCATAGAAAATCAGCGGGGAGGGGATATTTTCGATGGCATAGGAATTTGTTTAATATATGGTATATTTAAATTGTCAACCTTTAACCGGTAGTAACCGTGGTAAAGACATCCGGTCCAAATTGTCTTACATAAAGTAAAAGTATCAATGTAAATAATATTCAGTATATTTTAAAAGTAATTTAATGCGTATTAGAATCATTTTAAAAACAATTATTTGAATATAAATAACTTTAAACTTTTAAACACTAACGTAGGTACCTATATGTATAAAATGAAAACCCAATTTCTACAAAAATAATTTGTTTTAATTTAAACAAATACGTATTTCAAAACCAATGTTTTCATCTTCAGTGTTAAACTACTATTGAGTCGTCCGGCACTTATTTTCGAACTACGTGTTTGTTAAAATAAAAACCAATTAGGTATTTTGTAGAAATAGGGGTTTTTTTATATATAAATAATTCTACAAGCAACTCAACGCCAAAATACTAACGTATATGATTCATAATATTTGTATACATGAACATTTAACATACGTACTGGAATTAAATTTCAAAAACATTACTTATTTATACAATTTAGATATTTTACATTGAAAAAATATTATATTAATTGATAATAAATATATATACCTAAGTTTATTGTATTTTCTAAAAAGGTCGCTTAAATATTATAATATTTTGAACTATTATATTATATACCTACGTGTAATAGCTAACATACATTAATATTTTGGATTTTAGATTCTGAGCGTAGCGAAGAATGTATTGGTTTCACAATTTGTTTTTATTTATAATATACATCCTTTTGGACAAAACAAGTAAAATAAGAGTATTGTGGTTAGGAAATTTGTTGAATTTGGTACTTTATATCGGTGATTATTTTATTTTTTAAGTAGTTTTCAAATGCATAAAGAAAAATAACCTTTTATAAGTGAAATATTATGAAAAGTTGTAACAAATTAGAAAATAAGAAATAAACTAATCGTGGTTGCCGACTATACAGATGATATCCACTATATAACATACATATACATAACAACAACAAATAATGAAAATTATTATAAATTACAAAATTTAAATCACAGAAACTTGATATTTACACCAAATATTTACTATAGTAGGTTCTATTTATATTGATATCGTAATTTTTATTAGTCACATAAATGCTAATAGTAATATTCGTGTTGTATACACAGAAGCTTTATCATTTTATCGAAAGAAATTATTTGCTTTCAAATTCAATATATCCACCACCTGCATTATCCTAGACCATGAGCAAAGTGCTTCCATCTTCTACTGGCCGGCTTTTAAACGTTCGTACACAAGCCGTTTCAATGATGTAACGAAAATATTATGAATTCAATTTATGAACAAAATAAAATGGTTATGAAAACAATTTGGATATTTCAGAGGTATTTTTTTTCGTGTATTGTATTAAAATTTTAAAAAGTGATACAAACTTAAATTAAATTGTTAATTGTCAGAATGAATAATTGGATCGAAACATATTTTTATGAAGGACATATACATTTTGGTTAATTTGGTTTTCATGGTTGCCAACTATAATTATTACATTAATTAACTATTATTAATATAATTATCAATAAAACTATTACAGTATTACAAGAATTAATATAGTTAAATTTTAAAACTGCAGAATAAGTTTAGCATTGCAGACGAATGTATTATGATAATATCAACTCTTCGTGATGTTAAAAAAATCAATAAAAATTAAATTAATAACAATAATGACTATATGAGTGGAGAAAAAATTATCTTTTTCTAACATAAAAATTTGATTCATTGTATCAAAATAATCCCAAATGTACTATTTCGCTGTTGATTTATAATTTATATATACTGAATACCTACAACATTATTTTTATTTTTAACATCTAATTCTTATTTGAGCAATAAAAAAATTGAAATTTTAGATTTTTAAACATTACATTTTAGATGGTTATCCTTTTTAATTAATTTAATTAATATCAGTTTAATATTCATTTTTTTTTTTTTTTTTATAAACATTTATTATGGTTAAATTATTATCAAATATAATATTAATCAATTTACTTTTTTTTTACTATTTTAACTATAGGTAAATATACCAAAATCATCTTTAATATCAAATGGAATATTCGCCATCTAAAATTCAGTGCACCCAATTTCAATGGTCAAGTCAATAAATATCGTTATTTACGAGTACAAGTAAATATAAGTAATATTTTACTTTAAAATTTACGTAAAATATGAATTATCATTATAGAACTATTTGAGTTTTATATGTAAAGAATACCTAATATTATACAGTAATCGTATCAAGTCGAAAAACATTAACTTCGCATTGTTCTAAGTAAAGTTATATTAGTTACTTATCTAGAAATGAATATTATAATCTCTATGTTTTATATATTTTAAAATTAATTATTGAATATTTATCTTAACACGTAAGAAACAGGCATGTTATATTTATTTCAGTTATTGATTGCAAATTATATCTACCTACCAATATGATAACAACATCGAGAATCGAGATACCAGAACAGGAATTTACAGATATCCTAATGTAAGATACCTACGAGTACTACCTCGTAGTATTGCTGTAAATGTTTAAATGTTTTACAATAATTTGCTATATAAAATAACTGGCCTTGGTGATACCATTATTTAAAACACATATTATAAATCCGTATGTGAAATATTCACATCCTATCTGTTAAATTTGACTCCTCTTTATGCAACCTTACTACCAGAAAATCGTGGGAAGTTGAACCAGCTTATATCGTATTAATTTAAAAATTAATAAATACATGGCTAAACGATACGATTGAATTCAGTTTCGAAAACTGCACGAATTAAAACAGTTGTTGCCAATGTAACAAAATAAAAATATAACCTAATTTTTTTTTATACACGATTCGTTTTTACTGCAGTCCACTTTGATTACAGAGCCGTTGCTGAAAATTAATTTTTTCTGCGCCTCTTCGCTTTCGCCAAGCTTAGAGTTCTTCATCACTTCCAGCATGGCCTGTAATTTCAACACGTAGTCTGAGTACGCTGGACCATACTTGAAAAATTCTTCAATAAGATTTTCTATGGTGACTCTTAAAGTTCGCATTTCCTGTAAATATATAAGTACATTTATATTTATTACATGCTACACTATAATATAAAATTTATAATATATATGTTAATTACTATTTCATTTTATGTCGAAAAAGTGGCAAGTATATTATTATAATCATTAATACAATGGCTATAAATATACATACCCAGGCCGAATTTAAGGGCACCCTATCAGTGTAAAATATAGATGATAATTTGAGAAATTTTGGAAAATGTATACAAAAGACATATTTATGCTTATTTTCCTATTTTTGAAAGACTTTTTTTCAAGCCCCTCGTCTTTGGAACTATAAATCCGGCTCTGAATATTTTTCATATAATTGCTTTTATTTTTAATAGACTTTTTGTTTACTTTTATCGACTTTTTACGAACTTTATTTTCAAATATATGCACTCATTTGGATTTTTAATTTTAAATAGTAGTAGGTTAGGGTAACATTTGAAGTTCAAACTTTATTATTTCAATTTAAAACTACACATTTTTTGCTTGACATAAATTCTCTGTGTTGACTTGATAAGAAACAATGTATTAAATATTTTAAAGATAAATAGGAACATTCTGATATTCAAAATTATATTTTGCAATTATATATTTTTAAAATAAGTATTTTTAGTGTGATAAATCTTTGGTTTTTAATAGAAATGTACATTAAATTAGATAAAAGGTAGTAATATCTTTAATATCAGTGTATTAGTATTTATATTATTGATTTAAAATAGCCCTAGTTTGACTAACAAATTGTTTTGATTACTCTCTATGAGAATACATAATATGAAAATCTATATAGCCACAAGGAATATCATTTTCATACCCAAAATCCAAAATAATCGTAAGTTCCAAAATCCCAAATTGTATTGTATTTTCTATTCTACTTTTCTAAATTGAATATTTTTTTTTCTTTTTCAAATAATAAATCGATACCCGAATTAATTTAATCATTCGAACATTGTTAATTAAATCTTAAGACTTTGGTATACATTTTTATGTTCGTTTTAATAATAATATTGTAAGTAATAAACCAAGGTGGAAAATCTCGACATTGCAAAATATTTTATAATATAGGCAATATGATAATCTAGAAATTAATTTAACAATTTCTAAATTAAAATTTGAAATTTTATTATAACTGTACTCGATGACCGTTCAGAAATTGTGAATTTTAAAGCACAACGTACAAAGATATATGAATATAATCAAAAACATTTAAGTATATGTATATGTACTTATATATTTACCAATGGTAAAATGTTTGCAAAACAACACCTTAAGAATATTGTCAAGTAAGTGCCTAGACCCTTCGTCCAAATGTGTGATTTCGATAGCTATATTACGGCTCTCAAGGTTTTACATTCACAGACACCCATGGCCAAATTTTAGACGAAAAATCACATATTTTCCACAACAACAATAAGCCAACTAGACACAATGTTGCCTACGGAACCTTTTCTGCAATAGATCTCACCATTACAAATACCAATACTTCAACATTATTTGATTAGTAAGTTCTCACATCCTATAGTGGAAGTGATCACTGACCTATAGAAATACAATAACACAACCACCACTAAGGTGATCCCCATCACCTTCTATTCCACTAAATATATACTAAAAAATTAAAACTGGGAATTGTTCACTGAAAAAATTGAATATACGCTAACCAACAATCCTCTAGATTTAAACTTAAGTATAAATCAAAGAACAATAAATACAATAGTCACCAAATTCACGAATATTATCATAGAAGCAGCTAATCGGGCTTAATACCTATCAAAATACTAGAAAAACTGTTTCATGGTGGTATAAATAATGCCAAGAAGCTACAAATAGCTATAAAAAAACTCTAAATTGATATGAAAAAACCAATTCTATATTGTCAGTCCATATAATATTAAAATATACCAGGGCCATATCACGTAATACCACAAAAAATAATAAAATCTTGTATTGGTGAAATTTCACTTCCACCATATATATCATAAAGTCACTCCACCAATCGTATGGAATAAAATAAACACTATTAAAGGAATTAAATTCCGTGCTCTTCCCAGCATTCTACATTAAAATAAAGAAATAAAAACATCATCTAATGCAACTGAATCTTTCGTATACTTTTTTCAAAAAAAAAAAAAAAACAATTGTGACGAAAACTTTAATTCTGACTTCATCAGACCTATCCTGATATCCCTGAAACTTTTTTCAATCAAAATAATGAATATTTCAACAAGAATATTGACTTCTCGGAACTTTCTATAGCAATACACACCTGTAACAGTATAAGCCTAGACTCAGATAATGTACCATACATATTCCTTAAGAAACTACCAACAATTTAAAAGGATTTAAAACTCTACTTCAGATTTACCTCATATGGACACAGACGGCCTTCCCTGACTAATGGTACAGCGAAAATATCGTCACCATTCTAAAACCTGGTAAAAATACATTTTAAATCGAAAATTATAGACCCATCTTACTGATTAACACCTTAAGTAAACTCTTAAAAAATAACTAATAAACGACTAACTTGAACATTAGAAATAGCAAAACGTCTTACTAAAGATCAATGTGGCTTCAGGCATAATCACATTACGCTAGACGCATTATCTACTATACATACCGACATTTGCACAGCATTCAGAAAAAATAAGCACCTAATTACAGTAGAATCAGACATACAAAAAGCATATAACATGGTCTGGAAAAAAATAGTTTTAGCAATACTTCAAAATTGGGAGATAAATAGCAATATACTCAAATTTATCCAAAACTTTTTAACCAACCAAAATTTTAGTATAGAAAGTAATGATCAGAACTCTATAGTTCACAACATCGAGAACGGACTCCTCCAAGAGTCTGTACTTAGTGTTATTTTGTTTCTAGAAGCTATAAACGATATATACAAAAATGCCTTAAACCTATCAAGTATATAGATATTGTAGATGACTTCAATATTCACTGTAGCGGCTAACAAGTTAAAACAACGACTCACTTTCTTCAACAAGTACTTAATTATCTGGCTAGCTGGTCTTAAGAAACAGGCTTATCTTTCTCCCCTTCCAAAACACAATGTATCATTTTCAATAAAAAGAAAAATGACCAGCAACTAATAATCAACTTCGTAATATACACAATTGACATTTTTAAGCAATATCCGTATCCTAGCCTTTATTATGGTGACCTCACCTGAAGAAACTTAAAACCGAATATACGACAAGAATGAAGACAATCAAAATAACAGGTAACATGAGCTTTCAGGACAAGTACTATAGAAAGTATATTGTGCAATTCAGGAGAATTCCCTTTTAACTAATACGTCAAAGCTTTAAATATATAACTAAATAAAGAATTTATCAGACCACATTACCAACAAAGTTTTCACAACACACTACCTGCTAACCAAATATGCAATCGATGTACAATTTTTGAAAACTTAAAATTTATTAGTGAAAATGTACATCTCCATAAATTAAAATTAAACAAGATACAATCTTTCTTTCCTCCTTGGCTCTGGTCACTAAATATTAACACAAAACGTACAGAAAACTATAAACAAAACCCTTCCAACTTAGTCATATGGAACCGTTTGCATGAAATAATATTTCAGTAGTATCAAAGACATACTATCAGTGTAACCCAAGTTTACACTGATATTTCTAAAAATAAGAATGGTATTGTCTTTTCAGTAATCACGGACTATGAAAATTACAATTACTCCTTATCGCCCAATACTACTATATATACAGCAGAAACCTATGCTATATTCAAAGCAGTTAAAATTACCATATTTTCAACCTCGGCCACCTTTATAATTATCAGTGATTCTTTGAGTTCACTTATGTCAATATAAACCCTTACCCAAAGAATGAGCTAATATACCACATCCAGAAATGTTATCAACTTCGTATAAACAGATATCATTCATGTAGGTTCTCTCTCACTTGGGAATTCCTAGGAATGAAAAAGCAGACTCAATGGCCAACAAAGCCACAACTTCGTTTCCAACTGTCTTTTAAAATAAATAGATTCTCAACATCTGAGACAATCAGCAATATTAAAGACAACATAGATACTTGGCAGGACAATTAAAATAACACAAACTTATTAAATAAACTTAAAAATGTAAAACCAAACTTAAGAAAATGGACTTATGCAGAGTCAATATATTAAATCTTTATATAATAATCGACTGTCAAAAATATTACCGAAGCACGCAAAGTTCCGTACAATCCCACTTCAATACATCAAGCCCTCAATGAAGAGAACTCTAAATCAATTTGTAAATTCTTCCAAAAAATGAATATATTTAAGAAAATGTTAATAATTTTATATAATCTTAAGACAAAATAGTGTTATTGTTATTTTTCTTTTTTCTCTATTAATTTAATGTAAGCTAATAACCATTGTTGTTAAAGCCTTTATACAAATAAGAAAAAAAAAAGAATATAAGGCTTTACACGAATTCACAGGACATAATTACAAATAGTAATACATAGAGTTTACATATAGTTTTTACATTTACATGTAGTTTTTACAGAGAAACTGAGGAAAATTCAATTTATATAGAAAAAACAGTTTTTAGATAAGTAAAAAATGACAGTGTTTACACGAATTGAATTCGCGATAAAAGTTCAATAACTAAAATATAATATTTTAAAACTCATAAGAACTTCAACTAGATATATAGAAATATGATTCGTTAAAAGTATTTTATCAAAGGATTCCTACGAATAATGTTTAAAAAGTCCACAACATTCAAGGTTTATTATGTAGAAACATTTCACTACTCTAGAAATGTAAAAGTTTCTTTCGAATACAATCTAAGTAATGAAATATTGAATTTTATCTTACACTAATTTTGCCTTAGGTTGAGTTAAAATTATTGAACTACTTTTGTAGTACATTTATTTATTTTAGCCAATATAAATAACAAATTAACAAATTTGTATTATAATATTTGTTTTAATCTAATAAAAAATGACACTATGTCAGTCATATTTATAGAGTACTGTTTTGGAATATTTCAATAAGTTTTTTGAATAATAAAAATTCAACAATTATAAATATAATTAAATTATAAAAGTATTCTTAAAATACTCTCATATCTGTACCACTTTTTATTCTTGTGTAATCACGACAGTTGTTCAAAAACTACTTATGGCTTTTTGATATCAGTTTGATCAAAAATTAATATAAAAAGAAAGAATAACACTAAATAAAAGAAGAGAACTTAAACCAAGATCGAATATAGAGTTTTGATTCGATAAGTATATTTAAACATCTAGAATGTATGATTAAAAAACGTCAAATTTTCAAATTAAAAAAAAAAAAATTAAACAATTATTTTGCCTAAAATCTTTAAATTTGTCCATAGTCATTATACCCATCTATTATATTCTGTTTACATTTTGACTTTACAATAACTGAGAGAGAGATTGAATTTAGAAAGCAAGAACGTGTTTTAATGCCGTTAAACGTATAGGTTTAGTATTATCTTAATATTGACAGTTTTTTCCAGTGCTGGATCCTGTTAAAAAAAAAAAAAATAAGTTCCAGGCTTAAAGGAAGATATTATATAAGTTTTTGTTATAGAAAAATTTTGTTCTTGATAGATTCTAGAAAATGAAACGAAATCAATCGAATGAATTTCTTTCTTTCAAGCTATTGATTTGGTGGTTATGGCTTTTTCCAGTGGAAATGCTTTATATACTTATATCATGAACATTTCAAGCTATAAAACCCAAAATCGTCCCTATTTCGTTATTTTAGATGTAAAAAGTAATTATCGTCGTAATTAAGGGTTCTTTCTTTATTTTAGGCATACTCTTTGGAATCATTATTATTATTATTGTAAAATAAGAGCTTAAATGAACTAATACTCCAGAACTCCTGAGATACTTCGTCACGGGTGGTGGGTCTAAAAAATATAGGGAACATTACCAAGAACAAGTACAAAGAGCGATTTTAATCCGAAAAATAATAAAATGTTATACTATAAAACTATACACAGATTGTAATTGGAATACTTAGAAATTAATGCATAATGAATTTTTTTTTTATTCAATGTTTTTTAATTAACAAATATAAATATTTTTTACACCGTGCTTTAATAATTAAAATATTTTTAATTTGACTGTCATGCGAGTATTACATCATCACATTTTTGGAATTTTTTACCCTCTTAATCTTATCAGCTAACCGCAGACTTCTCTTAATTATATAATAATATCAAAAGTCGGACAATTGCTCAAATAAAGTAAAACATGTATCAAAGCGGGATGAAGGACAGGATTAAAAAAGGCACAGGGTTTTAAATATATTTATTGTTTATTATTATTTATTTTACAATAGATATGTAAAATATGTATAATAAAAATTAAATCTACTAATAAAAAAGGTAAAATAGTTCAATGGTGAAAATGTAAAATACTTTTATATAAAAAAAAACTAATAACGTAGAGTATCTACAGTATATCTTTTTCAATTTTCTGACATCATCATGGTTTTAACCAACAATAATAGATAATTACTAATTGCCAAATATTGTTTAAAATAAAAACATATTATATACTAAAGTGATAATATTAAAGTCATAAATATACCTAACACCTAATATTATTAAGATTATTAAAGATAGCACAAAAGAATTTGCATAAGAAACAGCATTAGTGTATATAGAATTTACATTTTTAAAAGTTAAAATTCAATATCAGAATACAAAAAATAAAACACAGGTTATGTAAAACAGGTGACAACTGTAGCAAGTTAATGATAAGGACGAAAGATTCATGTGACCACTATTGAATATTATCCCACAGTGAGTTTTCTGTTTAAAGTAGGTAACGAGTTATATAGATAAAAATATTATCATTATTATAATATGGAAAATATATAAAACGAATTTTATCACAGATTGCACGAAACTAATAAGGTAATCGATAGTGCTAATAATAATTTATTAAATGCTTCATTATTTTGAAAACAGTTTTAATCACGAAGAATTTAACAGCCCAAGGTTTGTCCGAGCCCGAGGTATTTTAAAAATAATCGTGGATTTTATAGTATATTTTTAGAAATTAAACATCATCAATAAAAATCTGTTTTTAATTTCAATATTGGTAACAATTAATAAGCTTGCAGAATTTTGTCGATTATCTAATTAATTATTTTGCAAGAGTACCAAAAAGTATGCTATAATACCTATGAATATGTCATCATTAGCTTAATTCTATGATAACTAGTATTGATGAGTGAGAAAAATAATCACATTCATGATTCATGATCATTAAGCCATTCTTAAAAATAAACATTTTCTAAAAATAAGATTTACAAAATATCTGTACTTAATTTTTTCTTTCTTTTTTTGGAATTGAATTTTTATGCTTTCTATTTTGAGTTTAAAATAATTTAAAAAAATTTCATTAAAAATAAAAAGAATTGTAATAAATATTTTAAAAAAGACACATCAACATTTTAAATATTTAATCAAATAAAATTGATTGGTATTATTAAATAGTAATATATATATATTCTTTCACATACATGGTCCAGCTAAGAAATATATCAATTGATACTACGAGTAAATTTACCCTTCGACCTATTTATAATATAATAAAATATAGTACAATTATGACAAACCAAGAGAACAATTCGAAAAATAAATAAAAATCGTGTCTTTAAAGACTATGTATGCACATAACGTATATTATATAATATTATTACGAAATGTATTAATGTATTATTTTAGTATTTTATCTTCCAGGAACTTACTTGGAATTCAGTGCTTTCCTTGTTATCGCTTATACTATCATACGACGGATCAGATTGTTTTTGTTTGCTGCTAAATTTCAGCTTTTGTGTTGGCATTTTATGAGATGAGGTCTCTTCCACTTTGTGTTCACCTTTGTATATTATCAAAGCCTGCCAAAAAAAAAAAAAAAAACGAAAAATTAATACCTTTTACAAAAGTTTTATACAGTTTATTAGTTTATTTATAAGGAATAAGTACGTCAAGTGTATATTACTTCAATTTCGAGCGATTTATTAGTATTAAAAAAAATCCGGTCAATAGGTGATGGAAGTATTTCACTGGTTCAGTATGGATGGATATATTTCTTATATCGGAGAGGATACGATATTAATGGAAGAATTGACATAAAAAAATTCAATAAACGAATTTGAGCGAAGTTTTTACAATTTATAATTATTATTTTTAATAATATTAAATTAAAATTACCTTTGCCTTTTAAGTAGCGAATTAAAAAAGAAAACAGCTACTATAACAACTATGTATTTATTACTTCCCCTGCAATTATAAAATATTGCATACTGCATACATTGCATAAAAGTAGGTTTTTCTTTATGCCTAAGCAAACTACTGGAAAATTAAAAAATGATCTCTCAAAAATACCAACTAGAGCCAATTTATTTTCGTTAACATATAAACTCCAAAACTTCTTTTTCACAGAAAATAGATCACATATAAAAAGAAACATTATTGGTAAATCAGTAGCTTCCTCACTATACTCAGTATATAAAATAATAATGATACATTTGAATTTAGATTTTACGTTCGTTCATCTAATATTTTTTAAATATTAATTAGTAACTACTAAAACAATTTGTAGTACGATTAAATATATAATTAAACATATTGTACCTACTATCTTCAGATAAATCAAATATACAACTAATCATTACATCAAAAAATAGTAAAAAATTTAATGTTTTCAATTTATCATTCTCTTGCTTTAATTTTTTTCATAATTAAAGTAGTGTAACCATATTTGTGAATTAACAATTTTTAGAAATTCATATCGATGTAATAGGCCCATAAAAGAAACGTTATTAATTGGATCCTATGTAGGTATAAACAAATGGTAATTTATTTTCAAATAAATTCATCCATATTATATTTTAACTACCCATGATATTTTAAACCAAAAATTTAAAAAAATCAAAATTAAAGAAATAACTTAAACAAATTTATTCATTACCCTCTGTTGATTAACTTAAAATATGAAATCCTAATTTTTTTTTTTTTTTTTGTGAAATATATAAGAATAACATTTATTTTGATCGAATGAATTTAATACATGTTTTCCTCAAATTAACTTTAATTGCATAATTATTTGAATGTAATTTTTAGGTATATATATATCACTTCGTATGGTAAATATAAGTTATTTTAAAATTAATATTAATTAATATTATCATAAGATTACTTGTCATTTAATTACATATTTATTTTCTTTATAAATATAATAATTTCGAAAATAACATAAAAGTGAAATTAAATTCATCTTTTTAAAAATATTAAGTACTATATTATTCAGAAGTCTATATTTTTTAATTTTTCATTGTTTGTACTACAAGCATTTTTAAAATTTTATTTATACTGACGATATTCGAAAATGTCTTGCAGTATTACTGTAATGGTAATCAAGAATCATTAAACGGAGGAAAGCTGTTGAAAGTAAACAAGTAATAATAGAAATATTTAGAGACGTTTGGTAATATTTGATAATATTTGATAAATTTTGATTTTAAATATTAATCCATTTTATTTACATTGCATATATTATTAAAGAATTGCAATAAATATAAACCTACGAAAACAAAATTATATACAAATATGAAATATAGGTAATAATAAAGGCATAATTATTTACAAAAATCAAATTTTTTTCTGCACGAAAATTGAATTTTAGGTTTATAAATATAAGTTTAGACACCTATTATATCCCCATTGTTCGTCTGTCCGTCTGTCCATCTCTACGTAGTAGTTACTGGTAAATAGTTATAATTGTTGACTTAATTACCAAGGTAATAGATATTATTCGTTTTGTTTCATAATATTTTTATATTAATATTTAAAATAAGGTTAGAAACCAGGAATTTATCACCTTAATACAGTGGACTTTCTTAACTTTTTATTATTTATAAAATAATATAGATTAGATAATAAATATAAATTCGTAAGAATATACGAGTATACTAAACATAATTAATATTTTTATCGCCTTTTTAAATACAATAAGCTACTTTTTCTACAATTTTAATATTGATAGAATTCTTCATTTTTTTATAATTTTTTATGTGTATTTGATTTAAATTGAAATCAAATAATTGTCATCTTTATTGAATGAGTTACTGCAGAGAAATCTGTAATGGTTCATAATCTTTAAAAATATAAACAACCTTTAAATAATTTTCAGTAACTCGTTTAATAATGATGCCAATATTATTATATAATTCCAACTCGAAAACATTGCTCATAAGCAACTTGAAAACTAGATAAGAAAAAGTAAAATTTTTTTAAAATATTCAGTGATTTAAAACCATTTTAATCTGATTTGACACTATTGCAGATATAATATATAGAGGTACCTATACTATATACTCTCATCGCAATTATGGATGTTCGCCAGAGTTTAAACCATAATTTTCGTTTATGAAGTGATAGTACAGCTATCAAAATTATATTGTCCTTTCATTTCTACATAACCGAAATATTTATGGAGATAAGAACGGATATTATATATTATAGGTACAATAAAATAATATACATATATACCTATACGTTATACCGTATTGGAACGATTTGAGTTCATTCAAAATATTGATAAATATAAATATAAATAATATTATAATATAATATTAAATATATAAATATTAATAAATATTTTAATATATTTATATTTAATAATTAAATATAAATGTGCTGATATTGATGATAATCTTTGGTTTTGAGTGCTATATGGATGTATAGTAAGTATGTAATATGTAATATGTATGTAGTATGTATGTAAGTCAGGTGGCATGTCGCTGTCCAGGCCCGTGGACGTGTAGGGTACCTACATAATATATAAAAAAACGTTATCTGTTCGTCCTAAATATATGGAATCTATACCGACCAATAGTCGATAGATAATGAAGTTTTAAATTATTTGAAGAAAAAAATTTAAAAAAAAATTTTTTTTTATGGAGTTCTTATCATCACTGATTTTCATCAGTCTCAGAGCAAGAATCTAAAATTCTAAGATATCCAATAGATTTTATGGTATTTGATAGCCGTAGGATTTGTTTCTGTCTCTTGTACGTTTTTATTGAAAATTGTTATTTCTTATTTTGGTTTTGTTTTAAAACTGTTAAATGGTATTTGTTTTACTTACTGTGAATTATTATTAAACTTATAGTAATGTTTAGATACACGACTTGTAAAACATAAATAAGTAATTTATTGTGAATGTATATACAAAAAAAAAAAAAAAAAATGAATTGATTAGCAATGTCATAAAACGAACATAATATGACCACCTATCTGTATGAAATAGTATAAAGAATGCGTTTTTAAAAGCTCTTTAGCTTAGAGTGCCTATTCAATTCCTACTATCAAAATAGTTGTTTATAAATTATTTCGTTTTATATCAAAATCATATTGTTATTATATTACCATCGCTCAGCTCAGAATCTCAAAATGTTTGTATATTATGGCTGGAACGATATGGTAACGGTGAACAAATGACATGTCATTGGAAATTATACTAAAAATATGAATAAATGTTTTTAATTGTTTGGTTTTATGTATTATAAAATGAAAAATGTTAAAGTAGTCTATGTATTTTTGATTTGTAAAATAAGTGTGTAAATTCTAATAAAATACCATCATAAATTAATTCTCTATACAAATCAATCAAAAGACAATTTTAGCGGCCGGCTAACAAATCAATATATATAACTTCAATATCGCACATATCTAAAACTAATAGTAAAAGAAGCTTGAGTAATCAGTGGAAGTAAAAGGCAATCATTATAATGTCATTGTAAACACGGCGTATATTCAGAGAGGACGCAATATCATCGCACCAAAAAACCTCCATTTTAAAAGTAGCCCTTTCAAAAAAATATGCAATTCTAAATATATACACATTAAATTTAAAATATTATTCTAATATGTACTTATATCTAATTTTCCCTAGTTTAAACTAATGATATTAAAATTAGGTACTACAGAAAATCAATTTTCACTAGAATAATTCTAGTTTTTACCAACATACCTTAGGCACAAATAATTCTAACTAAAAAAAAGTAAATTAAAAGTGATTTCAACGTTGAGGGTCCTGGTTAATTCTAGTTTTACTTGATCAAAACCAGGTTTAACTAAAGGATTTGTAAAAACTAGTTTTGACTAGTTTAAGCTAGTACTGAAGGATTTGTCATATATATTGTTATTTTTTATAATATATATTGATTTTTATTTTTATAAGTGTTAAATTTTTTTAATTAATTAATTTTTTAATTTTAAATATATATAATTTGTCAAATTTACGACGCCCTACATTGAGTATCATTTTTATTCGTTTACTGCTCAAAATCCGATTATTGATATAGCGGTTTTAAGTAGACATCCAGGAATGTGCAATTTTATTACATTAATAATTACGTAATGCAATAATAATGATAATTTTCCTACTGTATTACTGCGTACTACACATATATATTACAATTATACTATCAATATTGTTTTTGAATACTTACTACTACACTACTATACATACCTATTTATTCCGAACTAATTTTTATTTTAATTTTATTTAATTATTTATATGCTTAAATATATGTTTATATATGTATATTGTATTTATGGATAAATCAATGAATGTTGATGCACTGATGACCAAATTTCGCTCATAAAAGTACAAATAATAATTCGTCCAGTGACAAACATTTAAAATTTTAATTTAGGAGAATTATGGGAATAGATCCTTAATCTTGATTTATTTATTAATTTTATTTTTAACTCCATGGACGTTGACACATAAGCGGACAGATTTTGTGCACATAGAATCACAAACGATGGGTTCTAGTGGAATTTAAAAATTCCAATATGAAGGCTTGCGTTTTTATTGCCCTACTACTTTGCATACATAAAGGCATAAACGATTGGAAGTTTGGGGGGAGGGGGGTGAGGGGCAAAGAAATGGCTCTTGCTAAAAATTAACGTTAAGTAAATATTTTACAAATAATTATTGTAATGTTTTCGATGGACTATATAAAAATATTTCTTAATTCATGACATTAAATTAAATTAAAAAGGAAACATTTAATATTTTAACAATAATATAAATAGATTTTTTTCGTATATTTTTTATTTTCACTAAAAATATATAATTATTTATTTTTTAGTAAACTGTATATTAGGAAAAACTATTACTTAAGCTTAAAACAATAATATGTCATATTTAGCCTTTTTATGATTGTTGAATAATTTTTCATTATTAAAATATGTATACAATATAGATATAAATAAAATATTTCAAAAGGCTTTGTCAGTTTTAAACCCACTTATACTCGGAGAAAATATTCATTTACATTTTTGTTTATTATACAGTATTTTTTTTATGTCAATAGACATAGAAATGGCCTTTGTCTGACGTTTCTTGAATAATTTATGTGAGCATATTTTTTTAAACTGTCAATAACGTCGAGATTTTTTTGATATTATACTATTTTGTTTTGTTATTTTAAAATTGTTTTCTATATCGACTACGTTATTTAATACTTGATTAATGTGGTTTTAACTACATGCTTATATATATACATATATATCTATAGGAAAAATCTAACACCTTGATTGTCATATCTGGTTCATAGATTAAAAAATAATATTTTTAAACATGTCCCAAAGCATATTACCATCTCGTATTTCATTTATTTGGAAGATATTGCCTTACAATGAAGTAACAGAATTTTTAAAATTTTATTTTTAAATGTTATAAACTAGGTAAGTAGGTATTGCATAATTTTTTTTATAATATTGTTCTATCTGTATATCCTATACTGCATTATTTTTATAATTCTAATTTTTATTAATTATTCAACAGAGCATAGACTATTATAATAAATGTTGTGTTGAAAAAATATAAAGAAATAGTTCTGGTTGATAAAAAAAGATTATTGTTTTAAATCTAAAAAATCAAATGAATAGCTCTGTAAATATACAAAAATTCAACAGCAAGAGTCCACGGGCTACCTACATATTTTGTTAGGAACTTAGGCTGTATTTTACAATATGACTGCGAGATTCCTTGGAAAATATCCTTCTCTTTATATTTGGTAAACAATATTAATTAATTCCTGCATTTTACTAAAACACAACAATTTCTAAATTCTACGTACCATTATTTATTTGTATTTACCGTTACATATATTGAGACAGCAATACGGGTGTAAGGGGTTCTTAAAGAGACTATGCAATTATATGATAATATAATAATACATATTTATTATAAAAAATATTTACCAATTTACCGATATTAAAAACTTTTTAATCCTAATATACATTTTAAATTTTAAATTATTCGAATCAGTTACCTATCACAATCACAGTTTTAGTATTTTAAATATTTTAACCGACAGGAAAAATATAAAAAGTCACCAAAAATCTAAAATGCTTAGAGCTATGTGAAAATATTTTGGTTGAAGTCTAATAGCATCGATATTCAATTCCTTGGGTTCATATTAAATGCATAACATAGTTGAATATTTTTTCTTCCATTAATAATTTAATTTAATTTATAGTGATGTTTTTTTCATTATAAAATACCTACTCATTTTTAATCAACCTCATTTCATAATTTATTAATAATCTACGTTGAACGTTACGTATTATATTAAAACCCGTCGTTGTCCGGATTATATTGTTTTGTTTTAAATATTTTTTTAATCTTTATGGAAAGTTAAAGGTACAACATAGCAATCTGATGCAACTTCGTTTGCCCCAGTGTTTAGTATTTTACATACATACCACAGAATTCGACATCTGCGCCACCTATGGTACACAAACTTCTCAGAAGGTTTTAATGGTCAATTATTCATGAACTTATGATTTTTTTCATTTTAAAAAATATTGTGTGGGGGGGGGGGGTTAAACTTTGGAGTTTTATGTTATGTTATGCAAAATCTTAAATAAAAATGTTAATGTTCATCAAAAAATAAAAAAATTGTCCTTGAACTCGATTGCAACGCAACCCACGGGGTCCAATTATGAATCTAAACCATCCAAGAACCCACTCGAACACACAAAAATTTTTATAAAAACCAATCCAACTGTTTAGGAGGAGTTTAAATACTTACACACGGACAGAAGAAATATATATATATATATACATTAGTTACATATATTTATTTAATTTACATACAGACATTTTACCCTTATTTTTGGAAATTTTTAAATATTACTTCCTAATAGTTTTCAAGTTTTATTTGAACACTACAATAATATAATAATTATAACTTACAACACGTTAAGAGTATCTATCAGTAGCGCAACTAAGAGAGGTGAACATTGGGTCCAGACATCTCCTTTAGCACAGGTAAATAGTAAAACAGGTTAGGCAAGTCCACTCTGTGAGTGTTCTATTCCGGCTTTCTAGACGTATTTTAAACAATAATTTAAAAATGCTATAATACAAAATTAATAATATCTGTCATACTATAATAACTAAATCAACAATATTTCTCGTAATTATGTAAGAAAAACATTATAATACAAATAATACCCATCACTCTAGGAATCAAATCAACAACTTGTAACTACACGGACAGGCAGCTGACGGACACAACGGGGATATAAGGTGTATGAACTTGTGTTTAAAACCTTTAAATATATATACTTATATGAAAAATAATTTAAATGTTTTCATTTTATATAAAAAATTTAGTAAATATTTTTTTAATATTATATTGGTATAAAATAGGTGTTTAAATATTTATAATAAGAAGTAGTCACTGATACATATTTTCAAAAAAAATCTCGCATTTAGCATTTTTCATTTTATTAACTTATAAACATCTAAATATACGTTTTAAAGAAATAAAGATAACAATATAATAATTTAGTGTACGGTGTGAACGTTTTTTAATAAATAAATTCGTTGTCCATAAGATCTAAAGGTTTTTATAATATTAGATCATTTTGTTCTTCATTCATGTTTTATATTTGTGCGTAATTAGTAACATGATAAATAAAATAACAAAAAAAGTAATATTTTCAATATGTATAAGTTCCAAAATAAAAATAAAACATATAAAACACTGTTTGCGCGCGAATCAAAACTAATTTACTTTTAAAATGTACTTAAAGATATTTTATTCGATACTTATTTTTGGAATTTCTGTAAACTGCATGTATAGAACTCGCTCAAATTCCTGTTTTTATTACAAGATTTTATTATTAAAAAATTCCTAATTAATATATTGGACTATACTCATCTATATATATATATATATATATAATATATATGTGTTTTTTTTTTTTACTTACTTCAAGACATTTATAAGGCGTTTTCAAAGCTTTGATAATAATATACCGTATGTTATAATACCCATATATACTGTACAATATTATATAATTTATAATCATTTAATTTGAACATTACCTTACTGCCGAAAAGAAGACCCAATAATACGGTAGCCGTGAGTTGAGCGTGGCAAAAAAATATGACGTATTGCAAGTCTGGATTAGCTGGGTATTTCAAAAATATCCTGAAATTTAATTAAACAATATATTAAATATAATTGTGTGTATACAATACAATCGTAATACAAAATAACATCACTTTTATAATAAACATGAATAAATTCAATGAAACACTTATTTTTAATAAAGATAAATAAAATCCTATCTACAGAGTTTGGCATATTCGGAGAAGAACAAAATACAAGTATTTTGGGAATTAAAATGAAAAATATTTAAAAGGTCGGTATTATTTTGTTATATATTATTAATAATTGCAAAAATTATTTATTAATAAGTAATAATCAAATAAAGGATAATACTTATTAAGATACCCTTTTTTTTTATAGAACATTTATATGTATAGATATTTCGGTGGTCCTCATAACCTCACACTTTCAAGAAAAAGTCGTCGTTCAAAACCGCACACTTTTATATATCAATTCCGCATAGTTTTCCCAAAATGATACAATTCAATACCGCACACATTGATATGTATCAATTACGCACATATTTATCTAAAATTGTATTATTGTTTAGAACCATACAATACATACACACTTATTCGTAAAAAGACGAGTTCCGGGGAATTAGTTCAGCGTTGTAGTAATAAGTTACGTAGTGTTTATGGTGACGACCAATAATTTAGATGTAAATGTGTTCATTAAACAGAACAAAAGTGAACATTACTATGAAAACAAAGAAATTAATACAGATTTAGAAGAAATTCGATGTGCCGTCAAACGTAAATCACAGTTACAAAAACCATTGAAAATTATAAGGCAAGAATTATGCATGTCTACGGTGAGTGCAGATAATATTGATGCTATGAGACAGTGAAATGTATACCCCTTGTGCCCGTGTCACTTTCAGATGTTATTAATAAGGTAAAGGAATCAAACATAACATTGAATAATTGTGAACAACAATATTTTTACCAACAATATACCATCCACGGTGTTTGTAAACAATATTGCGTACCACTTGTTTTTTGTTCTTTACCATCGAAAACGAAAAAAGCTTATAAACAAATGTGGGAAACATTAAAATTGTTATGTTTAAATTATAAAAAAAAGTGTATTCCAGCCTTCTCTCTTACTGTTAGATTCTTAACTCGGAGCGCACATGGCTCTGCTAAAGAAGTATATCCTTTAATTACAATTAAAGCATTTCGTTTCCATCTTGGCCAAGCATTGTATAGAAAAATTAGTTCTATTCCAATAATAAAAATAAATTACAATGATAACAATTTACAATCCGGATACTGGTTACAACTATTTTTGGGTTTGCCTTATTTACCATCACATTTCATTCCTGAGATGTTTGTTGAAATAATGGCTACTTGTCCAGTGGAAAAACAATTTACTAATTTTGTTGATTGTATGTTGGATAACTATATTGAGACTAATAATTTTACTCTGATATTGTGGACAGAAGAGCAACTTAGTCAACTTAGTCAACCTAGGCATGAATTTTATGTTCCACATCCTACTATATTTCATTCGGTAAGAATAAGAATTTAAAATAATTAATATATTTTGAGTATTTTTATTTTTTCAGATAGATGTGTTAAAACAACAGCAGACGATTACAGAAATCAAACGTCGGCTTGTAAGAAAATGTGTTTGACATACACGTAAAGTAATATAGGGATAAAAAAAAAGCCATTTTTAATTTATATACTCGTTTCATAAGCAATGAAATAACATTAATAGAGTATTTGAAAACAATAGGATGTACATTTATTCCAATCTAAAATTTAAATCTTTACATGTTCAAATATTATTAAAATCTTATATATTAAATTATTTTTACGACGATTTATTTTATTAATAAATATTTAGTTTTTAACGTGCGAATTTTAATTGTCGACATTCCAAAATTCCATTTTTACCATTAGACAAAATGTGTGCGGTATTGAACGGTGTAAAATGTGCGGTCATGAATGGTAAGTGTGTGGTTTTGAACGACGCCCAAGTATTTAGACGAGTTTTAACGTAACAATAGCTAGGATGCCTATAATAATATAATTAGTTGTTATTAAACCTAAATGATTATAAAATCTATACTAGTCATATTTATATTTTACATCTATATTACCCAAAACAAATAAATCAATAGTTGAACGGTAAAAATATATGACTAACCGCACAAAATACCTCCCGCGCCGGTACTGGACGGTAATAGACCATCTTGATGTTCGATTTCCGACCGTCGTATGGACCTTTTACACAGACCTAAGCAGACCGTGTCCAATATCGAGTTAATTGAAAATAAAACTTGCAGGTTGACATTTTATTTTTATTGTATTCTTCATTTCTTTTTTTTTTTGACTACCTACCCGGACCGCGTATTTCTTTCTTTCTTTTTTGCTGTAAATTTTACAACAATTCTTGATTCCGGCGACTGGATTCGAACCTTTGACCATTGATAACATCACAATATTTGTACTCGTGGTTAACCAACCGAGCTAGGCTTCGCCGATACAAACATAGTCAGAACTATGGGTACTTAAATGCTCGATTACAGGCACGGCAAAGGAGGGAAAATTTTTTGAATCGCCACAGCGCATTCAACAAAAGCCAAAACGGACACGAACCGGTGGCAAAATGTGTTGTACACTGAAGTATGTAACACACTAAAAGTTACTTTTTTGGATAGTCCAAATTCGAATTTTGAATTGCTCATTTCCACTCAAGTGGAAGTGGACCTAGTGCCTTGAGGTTTTATCTACCCCACCTTTTGCTTAAAGTCCCTGTACATTGGTACCCATTATAGGGTACACATAGCTCCCTCTGAAGAATACCAAAAAAAAAAAAAAAAGTGAATTTTAATATGTTATGTACCGAAGTACATAACACACTTTGACATCAGTCCGAGTCCGGTCCTATAAACATCCTGTCCCTATATATCTCCACAGCTAGTTTCGCTCAAAATCAATTTGTTGTTTTTCAGCTAATAATATGTAGTTCCCGGGATGTGCCGAAAAAGCAATGCCCGGGAAGTGTCAAAACAATACATCCCAGGACCTGCCTAGTATGATTTGAATAATAATAAATTGATTGGACTGTTTCGGGAAGGTATAGATAGTGACCGGCAGGAACCATTTGCCATGCCGAAACAGGAAATTAACAGGCAATGCCCGGTCCGGTCTGTACTGTTAGGGAAAGGACTTTTGTTTAATAGACTTTGGTAGTATTCCGAATACAGTTTTTTAAGTATTCCGAATATTTTAAAATAATTTTTTGGAAATAAATACAGTTTTTTGAATACTATTTAAACGTGTTTTATTGCTGGAAAAAAAAACTTTCAAGATTCCATTTATATATTTAAAAGCCATTATTTATAGTATGTTTCCGTCAGACTTCAATGTAAATTGTTTTCTCAAATTCTAAATAAATGAAATTCCCTTGAATATAGGTACATATATAATTAAATATTTTTTATATAATATTATAATATAATTAACATAATATTTTTATTATTGAAATTTAAAACATATAGATGGAAAAAAGTATTAAAAAAATATTTTAAATACTTTTTGTAAAATATTTCAAATAAAATATCATAAAATATTTGAATACTTTTTTGGAAGTATATGGAATATTTTTAAAAAAAATGTTATCATAGTCTGATTTTTAGAATATATATTTTGCACTTTAATCATATTACATGAGTCTAATTTAAATTCACATACTTTACAAAGAATATAATATTTTATTAAATAAAAAAATATAAAGGAAATATATATTATATTTTTAAATTGTATGATCATTTAAATTTTTTATAATAATTAAGTACAAATATAATATAAGAAGTTTAGAAAATGGAAACTAAATATTGAGTTCACTGTAAAACTTCGTTATTAAAATATTTATGATTGAATGTAATAAACGACAGTCTACATTTCAAAAGATTTATTTTATTTTACTGTCAAACAGTCAAACGAAATTCGAACTTTGGAGAAACTATTATAAAACAATATTTTGTGTAACGAGAGAAAGCTTACTATAATATTAACATCAAACTATATTTAATTATAATAAAGTAATATTACAAAAGCCTTATAAAGGTTTGTATAGGGTAAACTAAATTAAAGTATATAGGAAAATAAAATGAGGACATGATGTTCTGTTACGAAAATTTTCATAACAGATATATTAACCTTTTTGTGTATACAATCTACTTTCTATATCTTTCGCAAACGTAAATTATTTATAAATTATTATGTAAAATAGTGATTTTGAGTTATATTTTTAATATACTACGTTCATTTTATTTTTTTGGGGGAAAACTTTTATATTTTACAGTATAATATATGTTTTTTTTTTTTTTTTTTTTACTTTCTATTTTTAACTTCGTATTCCAAGTCTGAATATAATTTATAAAATATTGATGTATTCAAATTCAATATTTAAATAACAATTTATACTTTTTTTAATATTTTAGTACATAATAGTTTTAAAAAGAGGTGTGTGGAGAATAATTGTTCATTAGACACATATCACTCAACTATATGTATCAATAAATAATAAACTGTTGTTTAACATTCGATATATTTTACATAAGTATACCACCATTTTCTAAAAGGCATTGTTTGCTATTTAAAAAGAGTAAAAATAAAATAAAATGATTAAGATAAATTAGTGTTATATATTTTTTTCATTGCTGTAATCTTTAATGATAATCAATTAAAAAAAGACGTTCAGATACAGATGATAGAATTTTGTCTACAAAATGAAATCAATAACCATGACAACATTATTTGTTATTTCCCTGTATTTATTACAGATTTTCATTTAAAAAATTTATTTTTCTTTACTCTTAGAAAACACAAAGTAAATTGACAAATGATCCCTTTAAAGTGCTAACTAGAACCTACATATTATATATAAGGTATTTTAGAACAAAATATGTATTGGAAAACTATTTAACAATGAGTTAAACAATTGTTTTTTATTATTTTTTTAAATTTTAATCTTCCGATATTTCGGTATTATTTTATATAAGAACTAAGGCTTTAAAACGTTTTAATTGTGTCAATATTTTTCGAAAAATTTCAATTAAAAAAATAAAACGTATACCAGGCAATGCATTTCTAACAGCACAGATAAACCCGCGTGCAACCTTATAAGTGCTCATTTCGATCTCCGCAAATTAATTCTGTTCCCGTAACAGTACAATTGATTTATTATTATTCAGTTCATAATATGCAGCTCCAGGGAAATATATTTTCAGCGTATCCCGGGTATTATTTTTTTAGCGTGCTCCAGGAACTGCCTATTATTAGCTGAAAAAAACAAATTAATTGGATTTATTTAAATTCGCCCTTTTGAACGCAACAAGCTGCGGAAGAGGATGTGGGAATAGGTGCCTATAGAGTAAATTTCAGGGGACAATCTAAATAAAATTATCATATTTTTATGTTAACTACTGGTTATAGCAATAACCCATTTCAAAATAATTCTTCAAGGAAGCATGTCCCCGTCCTGACACTCTGTTATGCACCCGTAGGTAAAATTTGTAATCAAATGAGGATAATATCCAAAACCACAAGGAGCTAGGTCCACTTTCTCTTGAGTAATGAGCTGTCTAATATTCGGTTTAGGATAGTAAAAATTTTATTAATTCAATAATTAATTATTATATACCTAAATGTTTAACTGCATTTAACTAAATGTGTTGCCTTTCAATTTGAGTCCGTTCTGACTAATATTAAATTCGCAACAGTAATTAAAATATTTGCCCTCCTTCGCCCTGCCTGTTATCATATACTATAACCTACTCGGGAATTCTTCTAACCGAAATTCCGACTAGCATTATATCACTGTAGGACGTAGTTCGGTTGATTAAACGCGAGTACATAAATTGTTTCTATAAACATTCTCGCTCGAATTCACTCACATGAATTAAGGTTTGATAACTAAATTTAGAGAAAAAAAAGCATCTTCTAGGATGATATTATATTATAATCGATAATGGGATAAAATTTATTGGTCAGATCCCATACGGTCAGTTTAAATTTCGGTCAAAAACTCACGTCGGGATCATTAAAAGTAGACACATTCACACATTTTTTATTTTTTTATGAAATATATTATATAAATGCTTAATAATATCATTATATCTGAGAAATAATATATATATAATATTATAATCCTACTTATATATATAATCTATGTATATCTATCCATAATCTTTGATAAAAGGGAGGGGATGTTTCCCCATCAAAATTTCATTTTTTTTTATACAAAAACTATGAGATCATTTTCAATTAATATTAATTTTATTTTTGATTCCCCTCCGCCATGATCACTACGGGTATTGTTTTATTTATAGATATAAGAATATGTATTTGATTTATTTATTTAAGAGTACCTATTTAATTGAGATTATTAGTCATACTCTCATTATTTACCATTTCAAAATGATGAATAAAAAAAAGAGTTTTTATAATAATTCAATATAACATTTAAAACGATAAATGTGTGAATTTTTAGCTTAACACTTTGTTAAACAATTACAATTTTTTAGTTTCGTATATTATTTATATTTGATTCAAATATTTTTTCTCTAGATATTTTGCACTTTATATTTTCAATACAACTTATGATACAACATACCACACACACTTATTTTACGAAAGAAATATTAAATAAAATAATTCAAAACTTCTTTAGAATATAGAAAATGATACGAAAAATTAGTTGAATGTTAGAAAAAAAATTATCATCTAGTTTTAAATGATTTGTCTCATTGTGTACAATATCTAATTATTATAAGCAGTCTGTTTTATAAACATAAGAAAAAACATAATTCTAAAACATAACAAAATGTTCCTAAACACAAAAATCGACTTATAAGAGACTATTATGTTAAATAAATGATGAAAGCCTCCCATATGTTATATATTCATGCACACACATACAATACATTAACATGCAAGGCTGAAAATAAACGAATTGAAAATTAAAGTTACGCAATGGGATATTTTTTAGCTAATTATTTTATTTCGATATAACGAAAACTACTGTTCATGTGCAGATCTATTTTCAGTTGTTGTCAAAATGTAACGTTTATTTAATTTAAATGGTGTATGTACCTAGATAAATTAAATTAAAACCGGGTCGCTCTCGTTCCCCGACCGCCGATCGAGCAACACGCACCAGTGAAATTTTTTGTATAATTCGGTTTTATTTTTTTGTTTCCCACAAACATTTTTCCGCCGTAGTGTATCTGTTGATCACTATGTAGTACACGACAATCGTGTCCCCCCCAGAGACACGTGACACGTGGTAAATGTATTTTTTTGCCGGCTTTGGCCGGTGCATATGTCTACAGTTTTGTTACCTACCTGTATTTATAGTTACCTACTTAGTGGTTTATTTCCGTCGTGATTTATTTAAATCCAATTGATTATATGTAATTGTCCATCCAATACCACTGAATCGACGTTCCCTCCTCATGAAATTTTGTTTTGATATATATATATATATATATATATATATGCTCTCGACCTATGCTCCATATTTATGCACTTAATTTATTTTGTCGGAGTTGTACGCCAGATGAGCTTTCTCCACAAATAACTTTAATAAAACATGCCATCCCCCTCAATGAAAGCCATAGTTCTTATTCATTTACTTTATATTTTAAAAATTCATTTTTTTAAATATAAAAATCCACGGTGCTCCGGCCGCGAGGTCTCGGCTCGTGGTTGGCGATCCATCCGTATACTACACGGGTCCGTCACATAATGCCCGTGAAAAAGGCTCATGATGTTTGCGAGATGTTACATTGGTAATTTTAAAAATAATTATTTTAATATCTCTCCGGACAACTTTGTTCTTGTGTAAATCATAAATGACCATTAGCGTTAGCAGTGGCGTAGCCAGGATTTAAGCAAGGGGGGGGCTAATAAATACCATAATTAAAATAACATTTTTGTTTTTTATTATATTTAAAAAAGTAATATCAGCATTAATAAAATATTTACAAATTACTAGAATGCTTAATGCTTAGGTAACATAATCATTAATAACTTATAAATTATAGTAAATAAATAATATGTAATAAAATATATAATGTTAATATTTAAATAAAAAATTGAAAAATAAACTTATTAACTAGGCAAAATATATTTTATTTATTGTGTCCAATCTAACATTTTGCATCCTTCTGGGAGATCTTTTCGAAAATTCCAACAAAATATCTTTCTCTATATTGTTATAGTTTAACTCATCTTTATTTATGTTAGCTAACGCCAAGCTTAACTCTTATGCTACTTTAGACTTATACTTATATAGATATTAATTTGATAATTTAATAGTAATTAATACACATTTAATAGTTCAATAAATTAGAATTTGATTTAAATATTAGAACGGCTATCTATGACTATGTATACATAGATAATACAATATCTTTTGCTTATCACATATTATCGTGGTTAACCTAATGAAACTTGGTTACTGAATTTAACAAACACAAGTTTTGGTTATTGATAAGATAA
>JAIPRL010004569.1:0-37162 GCA_025469235.1 Pemphigus obesinymphae | reverse complement strand
CAGTCCTATTGTGCGGGTTTGCTCAAAGTTAAAATGGAATATTTTTTTGTGTTTATATTATTATATAATGAAATATATTTTATTTATATATTATTATTATTATGAAAAATATAGAATTGTAATAGTTGACAAAATTTTTTATTATAAAATAATAATAATGTTTTTAAAAGTATCTTGTATCTTTTATGTATCTTTGATACGTATCTTGTATCTTGTATCTTTTCTATAAATGAAATGTATCATGCATCATGTATCAAGATACTTTTTTTTTAGTATCTTGCCCAACCCTGTTTATAATATAATCTTATTTACAATTTGAACCAATATTTATAAAGTTAGCACAAAAATTTCTTTGGAATTTGTCCAAGATTCGATTTCAAAATATTTATGTACCTACCTATATATTAAACTCACGGTTTACTTAACTATTTATCAAATATTTTGCGGTTGTCAAAAAAATTGTGAATGATTCATCATACAATCAATCATTTCATGGAAACGACGGATTAAAACGTGTGAAGAAATTGTTACGATATCAAAGTGATGAAATCTATGCGATTAAAATGCTACCTAGTTTTTATAGTTTTGACAAAATATTCATACGCAGACTACATGCTACGTATGTGTGGAAATGAATATGTTCACTAAGATCGCATGATAGATTATCGCTTAGATTCTCCCACTTACTAATTTACCGTAACAATATGTAATCGTACCATTACCACCCGCCTTACATTTCGTTTCCAGTCCATACTATCTTAGTTTGTGATATTTACTAATCGCTTTGATAAGGACTAATCATGTGTCGAGAATTTGATTATTTAAAATATATAAAAATGTTATTCACTAGGGTACAATAAACAGAGCATTACTCGGAAGCGTTCTGAACTATATCAATTCGTTTTTAATCATCAAATAGACATCTTACTACTCAATGAGACCATGCTCACCAACACAAAGGATTCAAACTGCCAAACTTTCTATTCTAGTACACCTACAAACCTCAAAATCCAGGCCACGCTCCTTCGGGAGGTACTGCAGTACTCATTAACAGGCGTCTCCTTCACCACCAAGTTAAAATTAACACTACTTCTATTACAAATACAACAGTGCATGTCCAACTGGGTTACTCCGAAATTCAGTTTGCTGCAGTCTACAAAAGCCCAAATACAAACTTAATTACTACTGATCTCAACACTTTTTTTAACTCTCCTGTCAACACATTTATCGCGGTCGACCTTAATTCCAAACACCTCTTGTGAAACAGTCATTCTATAAACGTTTCTGGTCGTATTATAGCCAAATATCTCGATGATGGCCACAACACAATGGTCACAGCTTCCACTTCATAAATTCACTACCCCATCAACGTCAACCACCGGCCCGATGTACTTGACATCGCACTAATCAAGACAAATAACTTCGTTCACCACTTTGAAAACTTTCTTGCGGACCTTTCGCCAGACCACACTCCCATGATTTTAACTCTAAGTCACCATTCCGCACTCATCTCTTCACCAAAACCTCTGTACTACACTGTTTGGAAGCTATTCGAGGAAATGTGTGCCACTCCCTCATTAACATCTTAACAAGACATCGAATCTTCAATCTTATATCTAACAGAGATTATTTCTTCTACTGTCAAAAAATGTACATCCATCTTCAACTCATCCACTCCAAGACCAGATCTTTCACCGAACATCAGACGTGAACTTTCTTGCAAACGTCGTCATAGATCACTCTAATAAAGATTCAGGGATCCCGTAATCAAGACCCTACTCAATAAAAAAAACCTCACTAGTCCTAGTCACAGAGACAACAAATAGCTCCGCAAACTCATTTCTCTCCAAACCCGCGTAGACGGTAGATCATCTTTTTATAAAATCAGCAAACTTCTTCTTAATATGCCTACCTCAGTCCATTCTTTAAAAACTATCGACGGATTACTGCACCATCCCGGTCACAAAAGCTGAAATATTTGCTAAATCTAGGCACTCGCAATTCCAAATCCCCCAATGTTTTCAACCTCTTGACGAATTCATTCTAGATACTGTACACAGACACAATGCCTCCAATCAATATAAAAAGGAAATTTTCTTTTCTCCAGGCACAGTACTCAACCTGAATTCACGTTCTCTACCTAAAAAAAGTGCCCCGGGCCCTAACAATATCTCCAACATTACTTTAAAACACTGCAGCAGGACCATGATCCTTTACATGTACCAAATTTTCAACAGCTGTGTACGCCTTGAATATTTTCCCATGTGCTGGAAAAACACATTAGTTGTCATGCTTCCAAAAGCAGGGAAGGATCCCATGTCTCCGGTTAATCATCGTCATATTTCACTACTAAACACCATAAAAAAAGTTTTTGAACGTCTCCTCTTATCCAGACTCAAAATTTACTCTATGAGGAAAATCCGTCCCAAGTAATATGGGTTCAGACAGAACCATAGCACTACCTTGCAGCTCATCAACGTCCTTGACTCTATCATCAACCAATCCAAGAACCTGAGTAAAAAAACCACTGCCGTCCTTCTCTATGTCGAAAAGGCTTTTGATAAGAATTGGTACCCGGGCCTTATTTTTAAGCTCATTGCGTTGGGCATCTCGACTCAACTAATAAGCATCATCAAGTCATTCATCTTCATCAGATCTTTTACATAAAAATTAAAGACTCTTTTTCTTCATCAAAATCCATCGACGCAGGTGTTCCCCAAGGATCCTGTTTATCACTACATCTTTTTGCAATTTAAATAAATGATATTCCTCTCTCTCCCAACTCCAATGTCACCCATTTCGCAGATGACTCCTTATTGTTTTCATCTTGTACAACAAACTCATCAGCAGTCAATAAACTTCAGAAACAAATCGATAAAGTCCAACCTTAGTACCATCAATGGAGAATTACAATCAATCCTTAACTAAAGCAGTATTCTTCACGAATAAGAGCATACAAGACTCCCCCACGATAAAAATTCAAAACACTCCAATTATCTGGTCTCTATTAATTAAGTGTCAGGGTGTACAAATAGATAAAAATCTAAACTTCGCAAAACATATTAACAACTGCATCAACAAAGCAAAAGTAGCCCGTTTCCTACTCTACTCTATGCTCTGCTCCAAAAGTCCCTTATCAATTTCAACAAAACTCAACATATATAAAACTTATTTTTGGCCCATTATTACTTATGCTTGTCAAGCTTGGGGCCCTAACGTCTCCAAGTCAAAAATGGCAGCTTTAGAAGCATTCCAAGCGGCTACCATTAGAAAAATCACCGATATTCCACCATTTGTAAGCAATCACACAATTCGATCTTCAAACAATATGGCATCAATCTCAGAACTAATTTCCGCCTTCACGCTCAAACTCAAAGAAAATATCTATTCGTCCCAATTTAATCAAATCAAAAGCATCTCAGAAAGAAAATCCTTACTCAACGGCAGGCGTTCTAACCGGCCAATCATCTTTTAGAATTCCCAACTCTAGACACATCAAAATCCGTGCACACCTCCTGAAACATCCATCATCTCTGCAAGAAACGTAAGCTTGACACAAAGTACTTTCTTCCAAGCAAAGCAAAGGTACAATAAACAGGATATGCAGTTCTAAAATGTTCGGAATTTGTTATGTTGCGTGTTCTGGTTTCGGTTCCAAGATTTTCGAAAGGTTCCGGTTCTAATAACGGCATTTTCAAAATCATGAACAATGTATTTAAAAAGAAAACGGCATTGTAAAATTAATATATTTCTCACTACGCTCGGAATCTAAAATTTTTTTTATTAAATTAATTTTCAAAATTTACATAAAAGTATTTATATTTAAAATATTCAATTTGTTGTTTCCGGGTAAATATCCAATGATGTTATTTGAAATTCCGACCGGTTGCGCGTGGCCACTATTTATTTATACAAGTAGGTACCTATGTTGTAATTATTTTATTGTCTCCCCTCGGATTAAATAGTCTAGACATTTGACGGCCAACTATAAAAAATAACAATAATAATATTATATTGTATACCCGTAAATAATAATAATATAAACCTGCATTTAGTATTAAATAAAATAATATTTTAAAAACAGATAAGCAAGCCTTCCATATAGGAAAATAATAACATAGGTAGAAGATACCTAAATATATATATTATATTATCATGAAATAATTGTAATGAAATAAAATAATGTACCTATTATTATTATTACCTATATAATATATACATATTAATATTTTTATTATACTATGTGTTTCTATCAAATTCTACAGAAAATGTGGGCGAAACGATTAATTTTTATTATTATTTGAGTAGCTGGTATATATTCATTTTAATTATAAATTGTGCGGACCATTTTCCTCTAAATTTATTTTTGCAAATATATTTTATATAAATATACTTCAAGCGTATTCGCAATAATATTCACTCAGCGAGGTACACTTGTACAGCGAATCGAAGAATATTTTAGATTTAAACTGTGCGAGTAACCCGACATTATATAGGTGAACCCAAATGAGTATTATTTTTGGCTGTAGCCATATTCCTCTAAAAATCAGATTCCATTCTCCCTCACTGTCTATTTTGCTCCCCTCCATTTTCTCGAAATAAAGGTCCATTCTTTTTTTCTCCACTGACCACATATGCACTACTCGATTTTTCAATTTCCTCCACTGACTAATAATCATTTATGCATTCTTGATTATCCATTTTCAAATAAAAATTTACCGTTACATACATACATACAATATACTTACTGTTTTTCAACAAATATCCCAATTCTGGATTTTTGAATAATATATACGAGTATATTATTAAATTAAATATTATATAAATATGTCAGCAAAAGAAAGAATAAAGAAAAAATAATAATTATTTTTAATTTCTATATATTTTTGTTTTTATTATATAATATTAAAGGTAAATAGTAAAAAAATGCATTTCCAAAAAAATTTGCTAGCAACTATATGGTTGGATTTATTTGCGTAAATAACAGCTTGACAAGTGGTTAAACAACATCGCCATCGCGAGATAGTCCTGTAGAATTCAGTTTATTCGATCTACATACCAAAAAATATATTTTGTAATTATCGCGTACTATAAGTGGTTTTCCACCAGAGCTATCTATAAATATAGATTTTTCGTCCAATGTTTACACAATTTAAACACAAGTTTTAATACTTTAAATTTTATATTTGATATTTACATAAATATTTTTATATTTAAATTTTATATTTCAATGAAATAGTTGCCTTGAAGTTGGGATATTCAATCCAATTCACGTAAAATACATAATAATTCATCTGATTATCAAAGTATAATTTATAAACTTAACTGGAAACGATAACGATAGGGATTTTTAAACAACTCATTTCGACTGTAAGTTATCATCAGGTTTTTTTTTATATATTCTATTAAAATGTTTATCTATTTAGGTATGACCGTTGAAAAATATATTTGGAGGAACACGGAAAGTGAAGAATATGGTATTTTATTTTTGGAGAAAAAATGAAATTTTTTTTTTGAGAAAATTGGACATTGGAAAAAAATGAAATCTGAATTTTGGAGGGAAATGGTCCCACACTGTTTTTTACCTATGTATGGTAATTACAGGAAAATGGAATAGACCATTTTTGGAGTTAAAAGGACAGTGGTGGAAAACGAATCCTGTATTTGAGAGGTTAATGGCTACGGCAATTTCATTACGATGTATTACATTGTTTATAAATTTAACAAGAATCTTGAAAAAATATTTAAATATTTTCATTTATTTAACTTTTACATGTAAAAAAAAATATATAAAAATAAACTAATTTTGTTTATCTTTATCTAGATTATATTATTATGACTTATCTTTATTATTATTAAGATAAAATTTTATTTATCTGGGCTCAACACTGCTTATTTAGTTAAATAATGAAAAGTTATGTATACAATTATTTTAGATAAATAATATTTCACTTATTTATAGGTAAATTCATCCAGATATTTTTATTTTTCATTAAAGATTTATAATATACTATAAAATTCGAAACACGTTTCTACTTGGTTCCCATAATTTAAATTAAAATAATACGACGTTATAGTTGGGTGTTGTAATTTTGTATTTGTAAATATTGTTTATAACATCATAAAAACTTAATGTATATAATTTTTATACCTTCTATCGACTATTTATAGACAACTCCATAATTTGCTTGTGTCGATACTGAATAATAAGATTACCTATAGCTACAATTTTCGTAATATAATGCTTGGAATTTAACCGGATGGCAAAACATAGTAGTACACTATATATTGGTAGTCATCGATATAGCTATACTGAAATAAATAAATTGGTGGTTTTTTTTCAAATAAAATATAGGTACTACTTATCCCGTTTTCGGTCGAGTAAAATAATTATTCAAAAATGTTTTGGTTTTAAGCATAGAGTTTAGGTATATCTATATTCGATTCAAGTAAATAAAAGTACAACAAAAGTAAACACTATTTTGGTGGAAATATACACAGCTCCAGTGACATATCGTATAGACATAGTTTTAGGTTTCCGTACGAATTAGTATAATGTAGAGTGTACGCTTATACGTAAATTTTTCAAAATCGTTAATATGACAAAACATGTCATAATACTCACTTTTAAAACGGCTAGAAAACTAGTGACACGGTGCTCCACGAATTCGGAATTTTCGAGTTCAAGATTATTTATATGTTTTAATATTAAAATACATTACCTAGCGTACAAACACGAGTTATCTTTAATCGTTATCTAGATACATTTAAAGTTATCTATATGCTCACTGCTCAGCACGTCTGATGTACGAAACGAATAATATCTATCTCCCCGCAGGTGACCAACTCAACAGACTCGTAACTATTTTGCGTATACGTACGGACCTACTCGTAACTACGGACAGACGGACACAACGGGGATATACGATAGGTATAGACCGTATTCCGTTCGGTAACCTAATATGTAATGTATGGGGGGGGAGGGGTTTTTCGAAACAAATTAACGTCTAGTTTTTTACTAAATAACCGAGTTTAGAATTGAAGTACAACAAAAAAAAAAAAAAAAAAATTTAATGTTTTACAAAGAGTTATATGTGTCATATCGTGGCCCCGCGGGGTTTCTCTACAACATAATATTATATACCTATTACGTGCGTATTATTTATTTATATAATACCTGTAAGCACATATGCTTTTAAAATGTTTTTGAAACAAAAAACACACACACGATTATATACGCCCACACACACACACATATATATATATATATATATATACCTAAGTTGTATATATACACTGTATACATATATACACTATATACATCACGTAATAACATCACGTTTTTCCCCTAATATCGCCGCTTAATAGTATAATACACTCAAGTACCTACCTGTATATATACGACAGAAATGTAATTTCGAAATTAACCCCATATCAAATGGTCGGTAAGTTGTTTATGATATCAGCGATTATACGTATATCATAATACGCGTTACGGTATGCACACTGTGAATACGAGATAGGCACTTGTTGATAATATAATAGAATAGTATAAACGCGCGTTTAACGACATGATGAATAATATTGTTATAATGATTTTATGAATGACCGTCGGACGACGAGACGCGAGTGCAGCGAGCGGAGCCACGCGGCGGACCGCCCGGAACCCGGCTCCTATTCGCCGCTCTCGCACACGGCACCTATGTATAATAATTGTTAACATTTACACGGAATGAATTTTTTATTTATTTATTTATTTATTTTTTTTTATTCCTCTTTTATCCCCCCGTAATATTTTTTTACGGCCCGTGTGTTTTGCACGAGTGGTTTTTAAAAACGCATCTCCACAGGTAAAATTCATAAAAGCATAATCACTGTAAATTTTTTTTTTTTTTCCAATCCTTATAATACATAATGTTATGTGTACCAAGCAAGTATGTATACCACCAGCTGTACGCTATACGTTAACCTGTACGGAAAATTATCGCATTACATATACACGTCGCTGTAAAAAAATCATCGCCGCCTGCGTGTTTTAATTTCAATTTTTTTTTAAATAAAGTTCTATGAAATCAATACGTGTTAAATTCTCGGTTTCTGTCATACGTATTTTAAACGATAATCCGAAAACATTATTAAAACAAAACGAATAATAATGAAAATTAAACCGTGTTTTATAAAATAAATATAATAAAAAATAAACGCAAAATAATATCTATCATTCTGGTAACCACGAAATCAACAAACGTAACTATATGTAATAGTGACTACGGACAGACGGATTTATGTTTAGAAACCTAAAACAAGATTGTATTCTGATATATATTTCTATATATATATATATATATAGGTATGTATATATTAGTGCTGAGCATTCGTTTGACCGATCCGTTATCCGAACTAAAGTAGGTGTAACACATACGTTTAGGTATATATTTATATGATTTTTCAGGAATTGCTTAAAAATGTTTTCGAAATTTACAAATAATTTTCAGATTCAAATACTGAGTGGTCAAAATCGGACTTTACGAGGGTAAAAGTAAAATAAAAAATGCGTCTGGATCAGTGTTCGAATTGGAAGAATAGAAGAAGGGGTACTCTCGGGCTTTCACAATAAATGAGCGTTCCCTCAAACTATCGACCTAAAATATATTTTGTTTTAATAATTTGCATTAAACATCTAATTTTGATCAAATTATATCTGATTGTTGCACCCATACTATAAATTGGTTTGTATAATCATAATGATATGAATTCGTACACATTTTTGGATACATACAGTATAGACGGTACACGGGTATTTCTGCCCCTCAAAGCTTGGAACGTAATAATTTATTCCATTAATTTTGAGGGATTTGCCGAAAGCTATTATATTATATTACTTTTATCTTGTACGAATCGCATGGATTAGTCATCCAGATATTATGATCCCACAGTAATGATTTTTTGGACATTCAATTCGGCCCGTCCATTCACAATTAGCTATTCAATCATTTTAAATGTACCCAATATGGGTAATTAAAACCCATTATAATAGTTATATTTACATAATTTATATTAATATATCAATAATCATTTTTATAGGCTCACGAAACACAAATGAGTGTATAGTGTAAACTATAGAAATTGACTTCTGTTTAATAATAATAACTAATATAATATAATATAATATTAGTATAATTGTTAATAATGTGACTAGGTATACTATCTATATTTGACAACAACTACTAATAAACAATTTTTTTCTTTTAAATTATTAAGAGTTTTGTGCAATTATGTGGCAAAAAAAAACATGCTATACTCGTACATAATATCATGTATTGATAATAGTATGTTTAATAATGTTTTTAAAAACATAACTGATCAATATGTAGGACAACGTTCAAAGAATTTGTTTTTTTTTTTTTTTTTTTTTTTTGTTATTAAATTCATGAAAGCTTATAAATTCATAACGTTTATAGTTTTATTACTGATTAGTGATTATTCAGCTACTAGCCACTATAATACACGTACATAATAATATATTGAGGTTTATGTGCAGTCGTGCAGTATTAGTACTGTATTTAAAATCAATATAGTATTATGTGTGTGTTATCCATAATCAGTGACGGCCGAATGGTTTGTATAGGACAAGCGGGACATTTGTACAGGCCCGTGTATTTATTACGTTATTTTAAATATAAAGTTTATACATAGAGATGTAAATTAATCTTTTTAAACTTTGAACGAATCAATAGAAATCTATATTGGTTTTACAATGATGTTCATTTTTCTGCAAACAACTTTTCGAATAGAAGGATTTCAGTTGAGATTTTGGAGTAAAGAGCTTTTTCGTTCTAGATAGTACATTCTAGACGTAATTTTATTTATATTTTTCCTGTAGTTCTCTTAATCGTAAAGAAAAATCAACCTTTTATTACAGGACATTTTTAAAAATTAATATTTTTGTTTTGAAATAATAAATTAAGTTAACCATAGTTACTATATATTACCGAAGCAATATTATATTATATAGTGACGTCATAAAATGAAAAAAAAAAATTCGACAGTGTAATATATAATATTATTTAAACATTTTTATTTCTTTTGACAATTATGCATATTACACCAAGTTTCGTTTAAAATCTTTTTATAGAATGCAATGATTTATCATTGTTTTCAAATTTCATATTTCTAGTGTCGAAACCGACGGGAAAAGTGTGCTCACCCCCTAATTGCCATGTTTTTTAAAAAATTTGAATAAGATCTATCAAGAAACCCGTTTTTTTTTTTTATCCATTTTAAAAATGTATATTAAAATCCTATTTCGTTGTCCAAAATTGTTTAAAATTGTTGAAAAGGTAGGAATGACCACGTATAAATATATAATATTATGGAATGTTATATTAACTACCTAAATATACCATTAAACAACATCTCAAATCGCTATTTCTTATTTTGACTGTAAAACTGTCAAAAATAACAAACTCAGTTAAGTTAAACTCTAGATTTAAAAATATCTGAAAAACAATCTATAATGGGATATTTTAGTATATGTGTAAAAAGGGGTATCCAAAATAAATGTATGATTTAATATTTTTTCAAATATATTAGGTATGCCTATATTGAATTTTTTGCATATATAAATTAAAATATAAATTATAATTTATATTTTTATTATTAATTAAATATATGTGGGAATTATTTTTAAGTTGTCATACATATATAGCTCAGCACTCGAAATTTGGCGATGGCTAGTCGCTAGTCTGTCAGTGTTTCGTTCGTTGTATCTACTCGTGAATATTTTTGTTTTGTTATTAGCTGTTCGATTTCAAGTGTGATTTGTTTTATTTTTTTTATTTTATTAACTTTATTATGATCTTGTTTTATTAATATATTAATCAATTCTTATATATTCTTATCCCACAAAACTTGGGGGTCTGTCCGGGATCGAATAAAGAATTGACGGCCATTGAAACATTTTTATGTATAATAATTCGCGAAGTAATGTTCATTTTCTGCGTTTTATTACGTTTACGGTAATAGTAGGTATTAAATTCCGCGTGTTTGGTCGCAGATTATTAGTAGGTACTATTGTGTTGTGTGGTGTAAATAGCCATTTTGTTCGAAACGATTAGACTGTTGACGCATTGGATAATTTTAGCCGGGATATTACCCATGGGTGTTTATCAATATAATATCTGTGATATTATTATCATTGCTATAATATTTTGTTGAACAGCTGAAAAGCTGATTAATTGAAATAGATGAATAATTTAATTATTGGATAGTGATGATGGTAAATACACGTAGTGATATTTCTACAGAAGAGTCCAATAATGTTAATCAAAGATTACCGAATACAGGTGGTGGTATTTCTACAGAAGATTCCAATAAAGTTAATCATGGATTACAAAATAATAATTGTATTAATGTTGAAGAGTTAATGGGTAATGTTAATACAAGTGCGCGGTCAGTTAATTCAGTTTGTTTTCGATATGTATAAGAATCTTTATCTACCATTTGCGGTGATGACACCTATTCCGTATTAAAATGGATAGCTGATATTGAGGAAATGGCCGAAATACTCGGATGGAACGATCTATCGTTATTTGTGTATGGTAAAAAATTGATAACTGGTACAGCTGAGTTATTTATATGATCTGAGAATGGTATATGGTCATGGTCGATATTAAGAAACCGCTTAATCCAAGAATTTAGTTGCTGCTTGACTTCGGCAGATATTCATAGGAAACTATCTAGTAGAATAAAAAAAAAATGATAAACATTTCAACATTACTTATTAACTATGAAAGATATAGGGATGCTTGGTAATATTGAAGAGGATGCCGTAATAGGTTACATAATAAATTGCTGGTATACAAGATAATGAATTAAATAAAGCAATGTTTTATAAAGCAGTAACTTTTAGTGAATTTAAAATTAAGTTAGAATTATATGCCGAAATGAAATCTCGTACGAGACCGGAGAATAAGACTGGATTTAAATTAAATCACAACCCGAATCTTAACATTGAGCAGAGGAGAACATCTGGTCATACCTCAGATAATAATGTGTTGTCTCAAAATAAATATTATAGTTGTGGTGTTCATGAACATTCAGCTAAATCATGTCCCGATTTATCTAAAGGTCCAAGACGTTTTCTATGTCGATAATTTGGGTAAAAGTCTCCAGACTGTCTAAACAAAGAAGTAAAAAAGAACCAACAATCTGGCCAAGTATATCAATTAAATGTGAAACTGGATGATCAAAGAATTTATAAGAAGGTTAAAATTGCTGGAATAGAAACAAATGTTTAATAAACACTGATTGTGATGTCAATTTATGTCGGAAATAATTTTTGTCATGTTTGAAAAATGTCAAACCTAAAAGATCCACTATGATGCGATCAAGTCCAGTAAACATTACATTTAACACTGAAAACAGAGTATATGTTGATTTAGAAGTTGATGGTGAAGTATATGCTATTGAAATTCATTTTGTTCCAGACAGTGCAATAATGTGTGATGCGTGTAATTGGTAGAATACTTTTCCAGACATGTGATAGAACTCCATGTCAAACCAGACGAAGTTAGAATTTTTAGAAGTGAAGCAGTGCAAAAACTCATGGCAATTAATGAGGATTCTACTGAATTAGATGTTGGTAAAAAACAATTTTGTGGAACAATTAGTGATATTGTACAAAATTATGAACCAGAAGCAGTGAAACCGACAGCTATAAGAACAAAAATTATTCTAAGTGAAGATAGTCCTGTATATCAACGTTCTAGAAGATTGGCACCGAAAGAGAAAGTGGTGGTGTATAGACAAATAGATGAATAGTTAGTTGAGGGAATAATTCAGCCTAGCTGCTCAGATTATGCCCTATTTTATTAGTGCCGAAAAATGATGGATCATTCCGACTTTGTGTAACTTTCAGTGGTCCATTGGTATGACCCCATTTAAGTTAACTTTTGATGTAGAGATGAGACATCCAAGTTTAATCTTATTAAGAGGATCCATTGAACGAGAATATGCCAAATGGTTTGTTAATCAGTTAGAAGAACATAGGCAAGCAGCCAAAGAACAGATATTGAAAGCTCAACAAGAACAACAGAAACCCTTTAACAAAAAGCAAGGTTGCAAGAACATATACCTCAGGTGACTTGGTAGTAATTAAACGTACACAATTTCTGCCAACATCGAAAGTACATAAGAAATACCTTGGGCATACAGAATAATCAAGAAAAGAGGAACACAACGATATAATGTAGTTAAGATTAGTGCATGTGAGGATCCAGTACATACTTCAAGTGGAACAGATTTCATGAAGCCCTGGGTGGATTAATTTTCAAAATCCGAAAACACTGAACCAGAGCAAACCATAGTGAATCAAACAAAATCCGAGGCGGATGCTGTTTAGGATGGGAAAGTGTGGGAATTATTTTTAAATTGTCATACAAGTATAGCTCAGCACTGGAGACTTGGTGATGGCTAATCGCTTGTCTGTCAGTTAGTGTTGTTTCGTTCGTTGTACCTACTCGTGAATATTTTTGTTTTGTTATTAGCTGTTCAATTTCAAGTATGATTTGTTTCATTTTGTTTATTTTATTAACTTTATTATGATCTTGTTTTATTAATATATTAATTATCAATTAATCAATTCTTATATATTCTTATCCCACATATATTATAATCATTTACCATTTCCGATTAGGTTGGTAACAGTTATACTTGGAAAATAAAAAATGAATTGATTGATATTTCAGTTTACACTACATATACTACAATATCCGTGCAGACGGTATCACTCTACAATCGTTTACATATTATCAATAATATTTCTACTGTCAAAATCCATAGTGAATGTTTTTTATATTTAGTTTTTGAAAATCATTTTTTTATGGATGATTATAATAATATTTTTTAGCATTTGTTTTTTAGCATTGTGTCCCGTTAGACACCATAACAACGGTTGTGCAGACAAATTTCCAGCAGGACGCTTATTGTCCTATTTTTTTTTTAATTAGATTCCCTTTATTTCATATTTTTTTAAATTTAAATATCCATTTGATAGTGGAAATTAATAAAAAATGTGTACCTAATGAAAAAAAAATAAAAATTAAGTTGACACATTTTTATGAACTCTTTTTGCCTATTTGCCGTTGTTCGAAGTTGTTTTATTTATCTATTATGTTCATTTATATAATTATTTTCAATATAGTTAAACTAGTGGAGGAGGGGAGGAAGTCGAAAAAAATGTCTGGTTTTTTTAACTTCTTAAATATGGTTACCCCAAGTTAGTCATTTTTGACTTAGCGCAAGAGAAAACTGCAGAATATAGTGTAAAAAAATATATAATATACCCACAAATAATAATGTCTTAGCTGACTTATGTTTGAACTAAATATTTAATGTAGCATGATATTAACGTCGTTAAATTACAACTTTTTGACCAATTTTTGGTAATTTATAAAAACTCAAATTTAATTTACATTTTTATCATTTTATTATTAGGTACGTAATATACTTTTTTTTTTGTGGACAGATGGAGTAGAGTAGAAGTTCTCGGTACATAGGTTTTGGCGGAAAATGTATTGTAATTGGTACCTACTTTAAAATTTAAAGAGGTCGTATTATTCGATTTCCCCAGTTGTTTTCTAAAGCGTTACGGATTACTACCAAGAATAATGGAAAATAATTTTTATGGGCTTATATCAGAAAATAATACTACCTACTGAAATTTGCACGAAATTAAATATTTCAAATAGATCCTAACACAGATTCAATATCAGACAATATATCTCTTACAAATATTGTATTATAATAGAATAATAGAAATTTTAAAAATTAATTAACAAAATATTGTAAGGACATGCGGCATTATCAAGTTTTACCAGAAGGAACAGTCTCGCTCCCTCCTTATAGTTTGACCAAACGAAAATTTAAATTTTAAGTATTTACTAATGCCGTTTTCCACATGTTTCGCTGTGTAATTCATCGTAATAATTTTTTTCATGTGCACTCGTTTAGATTATACAATATACACTACAGGATTATTTTATTTTGTGAATACGCCATCATTTGGACTTAATTTCAAATTTGATTATATATTATCAAAAAACGCTATAATAATATGGCGTTTTCCATGTATAATTAGTAAATTGAATATACATATGATACTAATTGATTATAAAGTGTTAAGAATCCTATGTATACGATGATTGTCAATACTATAATACAATTTTCATAGGGCTATTACGAAATTGTATATTGATTATTTAAAACTTCCATTTTTCTCTATTTGTTCGGCTATCTGATTTATATGATTTAACCAGTGTTTAGAAAGAACGCGTTCATTTAAAAGGCATTAGAACGAATTTGTGAACGCATTCCATTTTTTAACGAACGTGAACGATTTTAATTCGTTCACTTAACGTTCATTTTACATTGATATTGTACAAAGTGTATATTATTTTTAATTTTTATCATAAATTGGAGACATCAATAATAAATAAATTTAATCTATAATAATAATACCTAATAAATTATAAAATTAAAATTAAACTGATCGTATTTAAATTTTAATGTAACATCAGTCATTTAAATATAGACGTGCAATAAGTTATAAATAAGATTATATATGGCCGTATGGGTCTACGTATTTGTATTCTATGTTATAGGGTAATTTAATTTTAAACATGTGTATAGACTATAGAATACAAAGTACAATGAAATTATCGTTCTATTAACTATTCACGTATAGTACGCTACATTATCTTAGATATTTTAGGGAAACATAGCCACGCTTGCGTATGTCTAAAATTAAATCGAAAATATTTAAATATCCTTCGAATTATTGTGAAACACCACTTTACGTAAGTAACAAATTAATTGAAATATGATTTAAGTGTACTTCTTTCAATCGCATCTATTTTGCCAGGTCACTCGGACAGTTTAATTTGAAAATATATCCCGGTAAAATAAAAAATATTGATAAAAAATATTACAAAATTATTAGTAAAAATATTGATGGTACATTATCATATTTATAAACTATGAAAAGGCAACGTAAAGTATTTCGTTTTATGTAATCAACTTAAAGTTATCTATTTAACTTCAAAACAAAGTTCGACCGTTAATTTTTCAAGTGCTTTTGAAACAACAGGAAAGCTCACGTTTAAAAAAAAAGGATATTCTTTAAACTACACCTAAGTAAGTACTAAGTTGCGTAACAATCAGTTAAAAAAAATAAAAAATGAACGAGCAAATGAACGCGAATGCGAACGCGTTCGATTTTTAGTGAACTTTCCAAATATTGGATTTAACTAAATGCCTCCAACAGATATAATTAGTAGGTATACCAAAATATAACCCCAATAATACCTATAAATATATCGTCATTATGAAAAACCACTCGAATAAAGGAGGGCGATAATATACGAGTATATATATATATATATATATATTTGCCCAAGGGTTCGAATCAAAAAAAGTCATTTTGTTTAACGTTTATGACAATTTAAACGTTATAGACTTTTTAGTGTTTTACGTTATATGAATTTAAACGTTATAGACTTTTTATTGTTTTACGTTATATGAATTAACGTTTTAGACTTGTTAGTATTTAACATTATTACAATTTAAACGTTAATGAATATTTGATGTTTTACGTTATGATAATTTAAATATTATCAAAGTCTTTACGTTTATCGTTATGTTTTGTTTTTCTAAATTTTTCGTTTATCGTTAGTTTGGTTTTATGTTTTTCTACATTTTTATTTATCGTTTCTATTACGTTTTTCCTATGTTTAACGAAAAAAATCGATTTTTTCAACTTTTTTATTATTATTTACCACACTTAGTGACCTGGCAAGGACCAGAGTCACTCGCTCGTTTCACTCAGCCGGACAGTTTAAATCTAATATATTCTCCAATATGCTTCGAATAACTACATCAGATAAATAATTCAATTTTGCAAATAATTTTAGATGATTACTTGCATAAATTACTATTTATAACGTTATGACAATTTAAACGTTATAGATTTTTTAGTGTTTAACGTTATAGGAATTTAAACGTTTACGAATATTTGATGTTATGTTTTACGTTTTTCTAAATTTTTTGTTTGTCGTTTCTGTTACGTTTTCCGTTATCTATTTCAATCGTTTTTTGAATCGTCTAACGTTATACTCAAAACGTTATGAAAACGCATTCGAGCTCCGATTTGCCCCGTCGAAAAAAACGACGATTGCAACCGTGATCCTGCTTCTTCACCCCCACTCAGAAAAAAATGTCTGGTGTCGACCCTGTATAGGTGCATAGCTATCGACTGAATCGCTGCACGTCACCTATACATTACTGTTACACAATACACATATACATAATACAAATAATAATAACGCATTTGGGATATTTAAATTTTTAATGCGCTCGGTCTATGACCATAATGTATAATATTATATCAGGTAAATGAAAAAAAAAACAAAAAATCGGAATGCGAGAGACCCATCCAGACACTCGAACGGACGGACGATAGTGTTTTAACTAAACATTATGGTACCTATATTATGCGTATTATATGCCTATTTTTTTATTTTATTTTATACACCAATAAACGGTATGTATATAATATGTATACCGTACACAAGCATACGTAAGCGTTAATCTAAGAACGAAATCGCGACCGCAACCAGTTTCGTGATTCCCCGTGGTGAGAATATCGTGTACACTGTATATAATATAATATAATATAATATATATACGCACGCGGTTGACAGTCGTGACAAAGTGCGTGATATCCCGAGTTTAGCGTGCGCCGCTAGTGTCGACGACGGACGAACGCGTATAATGATAATAATATAATAACAATAATATATAATATGTACACGCGTTTTTCATGTCCGTTTACTATACATATTGTTATATATATATAGTATTTTCGAATTCGGACTAATAATAATTGTCGTCCACCAATATATGTACATTGGAAAAAAAACTCGGTCGATAATTTTCCATTCCATTGACCGTTTCGTTCGTTCGGAGTCGGCGTACGTCGATTCGGAACCTTAGCTATATCGCACGGGGGGGGGGGGGGTTCATCATTTTTCATGTGTCCAAACCTATGTCACCCTTCCCCCTCCCCCGGGTTGTTTATTATTGCCGAGTTTATTCGATCGTAATGCAGCCAGGGGGCCGCCCCGAAGAAAATTTTTTTTTTTTTTTTGGTTGTGAGGGGGGGGGGAGGGTGAAAATGTAAAAAAATTAATATAATATTTCTCGTAAAAACATAAAATAAGCAGAAAAAAAAAAGGTAATCAACTATTTCCCATTTTTCCGTGACTTCAAATTCCAAAAAATAATTCGTTTCTGCAAAATTTCTCGACAAAATGTCAAAATACTTTTTTCTACTATTTGCCGACTGCGTTCCGAGGTGGGGGTGAGAAACCCCTCCTAGGGACGACCCTTTCGAAAATCAGTAGACCTAACTCTTGACATAGTGCGAATATTTTACTGTTTTTTTTATATAAAATATATGACTAATGCCTCTGTTTTTGTACGATTTTTTTCATTTTTTCAAAAATTTCAAAATAGCCATTTTGTGGAGTTAGTTATCAATAATATTACAAAAAATTACGTTGAATATGGTTGAATTTTGAATGAATGAGATAAAATTAATATATAAAAAATATAGCAAAATATTGCGAAATTGTACGTTTTTCACACTTTTTAATACTGGTAAATACAATTTTTGCAAGTTACTTTTGAAATTAAAACATTTTTTAATTATGAATTGTTTTTATTCATTTAATTTCAACCAAATTTAATAATATTTTCCAATACTATTGATAAGTTACTTTATAAAATGGCTATTTTGAAAATGTTCAAAAAATGTTTTTGAAAAAATAAAAAATAATTTTTGACCATTTTTGAATTTTTTGTTTTGTAAATCATGTAAAAATAGAGGCCATTGTATATATTTTATTTTAAAAATACAGTGTAATATTTGCACTATATCAAGTATTAGGGCTACTAATTTTCCAATTAATTTACATATATAGGTATTGTATACGCATACACGTATAATATAATATGCGACGAGTGTTATATATATATATATATATATATATATATATATCTGATACGCGTGCAGTAGGTAAGGTCGTATAAAACTTAATAATTAATTAAAATAATTAATAATAACCATAATTATACATCTTACATTTTTACATTTTTACCGGACATTTTTTTTTTTTAAATAGGTATATAGAATTATGTAGAAAAATAGGTTCGACGGTAAACTGAGAATACTATATTAATATCATATTTGACATAAAATATAATATAGGTATTTAGCACTAAAAAATAAAAAATAAAAATTATAATGTTGTTTAATATCGTAGTTTGAAATCATATCGTGCTTATTTATTATATAAAAATGTGTGTTATTTACGAGTAGGTATAATATGCGGACATATATTATTATAAACCAGCTATTTAATTTTGGGCGATTAATCACAGAATGTTAAACGAGGACATAATATGATATATTACTATCGTACTATAATAGTGTTGAATGTGCTACTGAAAAAAAAATTTTTTTTCAGGTAAATTTAGTATTGAGGTAGTATAGTGAGCAGGCGATAGGTTATACGTTAAAAATATAATATATTAAAACAAAGTACATTAAATAATACCAATAAAAATAAATAATTAATTAATAACAATAAAACATAATATTAAAATATACTTGTATTTTTCATATTTACGCAAACGGATATTTGGGTGCACAAAAAGGTCAAATTTTTATTTTTCATACAGTTTTGTAGTGACGGGTAAAGCAATACCAAGATCAAGTCCAAGTCTTGGCATATTAGTTTTGGTTGTATTGACTCAATCTTGGTATAATATAGTATAGTCTTGCTTTTTTAACAAATTTATAAAAATATATGACGATAAATGTATGATGCACCATATACAATACAATTTGTTTTCTTATACATATTTGTATGTGTTTATTTTAGTAGTGTTTACTATACGGTCTGCAAGGTTTATGAAAGGAAAAATTTCAAAAATGCACTCGATAATCACCTATATATCTACTTAAGGCCTATAGCCGTCATGACAGTATTGATCAGTATGTGTATGCAGATGGTTATTTTCAATAAAATCGATCTTTCGTGAATATTCGGGAAGACTGTATAATAAAATGTTAGATCAAAAATTTGAAAATATATTTTAACTATTAAAAATTGTTTTTTATTTTACATGAGAGACTGCAATGGTATATTATATAGAGTGACATGGGCGCCTATTGGGGGGGGAGGGACATTCCCTCTGGAGAATTACCTGACAATCGGTTATTGTTGTAAAACAACCGGTATATTTATAAAATATGAAAATATTATAATTTATTTAAGTATGCACCCCCCTTCACCAATATTTATAGATGCCCATGCATAGAATAGTATATACGAGTATATACACTTGACGATGAATTTTATATTTAGTAGTTAATAGTTTAATCATACATAAATATTTTTTTAAAAATAGGTAGGAATATATTTGTCGTTTTATAAGTGTACTAGGTCGGCTCAAAGGGCCAAGTGAATAAAAATGTCTAGTTTCTTTTATATTGTTAGGTAAGCATTATTTGTTATTTAAATTTTATATTAACTACTAATAGCAGTATGTTTAATATATATAATATATATAAAAGAAAAACGTGACTGACTGATCTATCAACTCGCAACTCAAACTATTGGACGGATCGGGTTGAAATTTGGCATACAGCTATTACGACATAAGCGTTCGATAAGAAAGGATTTTTGAAAATTCTAATCTTAAAGATGTAAAATAGGGGTTTGAGTTTTGTAAGAAACATGGTTTGTACAGGAACAATACCATGAACCACAAATTAGATATAACTACGTATATATGCCGGCGCACAGTCGCGGTTTTATTTATATTTTACTAAATATATAAATATATAAAATATTTTTTTATACAATCTTAATTACATTTTATAAAATGGATTAAACAAATAGAATATTATATAAAATACTAAAGACTGGAAACTAAACAAAGTTGCACGGGATTGCTATGTTGTGTACAAAAAAGTTTCTAAAGATTAAAAAAATATTTATAATAGAATAATCTTTAACCCGGGCAATGCCGAGTATTCAGCTGGTAGTTTATATACATACTACAGATTCGTAAAACTGTTTCCCGTTTGTATTGATTTTCAAATCACTGTCTATCTTATGATTTTATATATTATTGTCGGCGTTAATAATCTAATGTATTATTTAAAACTATTCCAATTTTTACCAGACAATTATTTATCCACGAAATCATGTTATTAAAGTTCTTTAATCAAGTTACGATGATTTCGAATGTGGCTAACGATATGTTAAATATACCATAATTCATTGAATTGTATGAATTGATAATTGTTAATATATTATGTAGAAAATATAACATTTTTTATACAGTCTCCAAAGGCGTGACCAGACATAATTCGCAGTAGCAGCATTTATAATAAATGATCGGTGCCAAAAAAATTTTTAGAGCTCTTTTTTAGCAGCCCTATTTTATAAACTAGTCGTATACTTCTCTCCTAGTTGAAAAGGAAAGCAACTATAACAATTGTCAAAAATATGATTATCATAATTTACAAAATATATTATCATTAATTTGAACAGTTTGGGTCCATTCAAGTTGTCTTTTAGTACTAGAAAATTCTATAACTGTATAAACGGATACATAAAAAAAACAAATTGTTATTTTTCCAACAATTGATTTATTTTTCGTTATTGCCTTTATAAGCAAGACTGCAAGAATACTGTAAAACCAAAATCAAGGTTGAGTAAACAAGACCGAGACCGAGACTTACTTCTGCTGAGTCAATAAGATCAAGACCAATACCAAGATTAGGTCAACAGCACAACCAATACCGAGGTAACAAGATCAAGACTGTCATAGTCTTGTTCTCGTTTTGCTCATCATTAAGAAATTATAAAATGAAAAATGAATCCAATACTATGAGTACATAATAATAATATAATATATAAACTATAGTGGAATGGTCAAAATGTTAATCATGTGTTTAATCAATTTTATTTCTTTTAGCGGACTGACGGTTTTGAAAAATGGCATTGGCAGCACATGCAGTCTCTTCAGCTGCCACCGTAGTCGCGCTGCACGTGGCACTTATTATTAGATTTTACAATGATGTTTATTTTTTTATTTTTCTGTAAGCGAATTTTTTACCAGAAGGAGCCAAGGAAGTGCATTGGCGTTGGTATGATATAGATAAAAAAATCAGATTTAGATACATAGCATTTTTTAATTTTTCTAGTAGTTTCCTTAGGGAAGAAGAAAAAGTTCCTTCTATATGGTGTATGTAGTGATACACTGTATACATAGATACGTAAACTATACATTATAACTATATATATATAACTACACCTACAAACCATTTACTATATGACAAACACCGTATACATACTTCCAGGTATGTATCGTGTATAACGACATTTTAGATTCAAGAAATTAAAATCGGCCAACATTATTATGTGGTTATTATAATATTTCATTATATTTGTTGGCTACTGGAGTGCGATTTCTGAGTTATTGTAATATAATATAGTGTGTATCTGGCTAAAATGGAATATGTTTATTCGGATAATCGGTATATACTAAAATATTATAATATGTTGACATTACACAATTTTAAAATTTTCAACTGTAATATTTATGTAGGTATATCACAGAATCGTTATTATCGAAAGAAATGATTAATCATTGCTTTCAAATTCAATATATCCATCACCAGTATTCTACCCAACTTCCTATATTGACCGGATTTTTTTTTTTATATATTTAATTGTAATAATAATAATACACACACACACACACACACACACACACATATATATATATATATATATATATAGATACTGTTGGATTCGAAAATTTGAAATAAAATTATAGATGTTATTCATTGACATGCCAGAAGATATATTGAAAACGGACAGTCTAACTATATATTCTGTATCTGTACCTGCGTGTAGCCAAATGTGGAAACGGCAGTCATCACGTGCAGCATGGTACATCGCAGAGCGATTCGCAAAAGAGTTATAATATAAACAGTTCGATTTGTACAATTATATGGCGATAACAGCGGGTATTCTTTCCGTGCGATGCAGTCTTTATAGAAATTGCAGACTTTACACAATGTACATTATCTTCCGGTGTATAACACTAATATTCTACTGCACATTTCCTTGGTCAGCTCCTAAAATGGAGGGATTTCAACGGAAATCGAATGACGTATATAGCTACTATACGGTTTTATTAATCGATTGTATGGTTTACGTGACGCGTACGTTCTCCGAGACCGCAACGGATCGTATATAAGTATATATATATATACAAAATAGTACCAGGATGTTTTCAAATATCACTTTATCAATGCATATCCGGTCATCATTAGGTCAAATCGATAACAATTATATGACAACATGACATTACGTTAGGGACGCAATGAAGTAGTCAAATATACCCGGTTGCTGCTGCTGTTGCGTCTCGCATCAGGATCCGTCGATAATGATCAGCGGGGTGGGGGGAGGGTAGGGATGATAGGAGGATCTATAGGTAGTATTTATTGCGGTACGCGTGTCCCGACGGCAGGGTTTGGTGTAGAGAGGAAAAAACGTGAAACCACGGGCTACCATCATTTTTTCTTTTTTTTTTTTTTTTTTTTTTTTTCCTGTAAAACCTGATGTTCAGTATACTTACTTACAAAATATATAATGCGTACGTATATATATATATATATATATTATAGTGGTGTAATAATGTCACTGCGCACAGCGGCGGCGGCGGCGGCGATGTATGATGCCGCGGCGATCCACCTGTTGAAACCGCGTATATTGTATACGTATGGATCGTCTCTAATTGGATATATATATATATATATACCTTTGATCTATGGTCGAATAAATTTCCATTTGATAATATATAAACGCAGATGTGCACGCGCGTAGACCGTTGGAATATCTGTAAAGTCGAGAGTGCAGGACATACAGCGTGCGAACGAGAGAGAGAGGGATAGAGAGCGCGCGCGAGACAGACCGACTTCACTGACGAGAGAAACTCTCCGCCCTTGACGACGATTGAGACGATACATATGTGTATATTACAGGTACTAGCTAGTATGCATTAAATATTGTACAATAGTATAGCAACAGGACATGCTGAGAGACCTCGATATATACCATCATATATATATACATATAATACGAGTGCAGTTATCGCGATTCCGTTGAATTCCAACGTGAAATTAAGAATTTATCGTGTTCATAACTCTGTAATTTATAGTGCGTATGGATGCCACCATTAGATGTACGAATGTGTATATTATAAAAAAACATTTTGAAAAACAAATCCGGTTTTAACCGCCGAATTTCTAAAGAATCGAGATTTAAAGTTTGAAGTAGTGGTGATTTTGTACCGTGTTTGAAAAATTCCCGTGACGGCGTCTAATACAGCCGAGCATTTTAAGGGCTTTACTTTTTTTTTGTAAACAACATGTTGTTAATGAAAAACCATTTCGGACTCGAAAATAAACGTAATGTAGTAAATTTCTCTAAAAATATTCTGCTGCTGTATTACTTCAATGTAAATTCCTCTAAACTTTAAATAAATATATCACGAAATCCTTTAGTATACGCCACTAGGTAGAAACACTTTTGATGAAGGAACGTACGTAATTCCACTCTCAAAATCAATAGCCACAGACTTACAGTCAGAGTGTATTCACGACGCACGTGTGTCGCTCGTTATATACTATTATATTATTATCATAGAATGTCTATATATCGCTGATAATGCGCTTATCAGTGTTATCTGAAACATAAATAATTTAAGTTCCTTATTAATTGTAATTTTACTGACAAATAAGTACATGTTTACCTACGATTTGTTGTTCCTTAATACTCATATTTTAATAAATCACGCTATTTTCGAGATTTTTGTACTCGGGCATATTACATAACAAAACATAGGTGTTTTTGGGGATCGGTATAAATGTGCAATAAATTCAAAATTCAATTAAATAGCCAGTGGCGTATTTAGGATTTTGTTGCCCTGGGTACACATTTTTTTTTATGCCCTCTTTCTCTTTTTATACTGGCAATTTTTATACCCATAAAAAAAACTTACAATACATGCGATATGGAAATAGTATTATGAAGTATACAAATCTATCGAGTGCCCAAGAATATTGAATATCGTAGATACCCATGATAACAAAATAATTAAAGCAAATTGTAAAATTATAAAATTTATTTTCTAATCTACTTACAAAATAGTGAACAAAATGTTAACAAATGAAAAAAAAAAATAGTGAACAAATTAATATAATATAAATACATATAAGAAAAGAAAAACGAACATCATTAAACTAATATTTTTCGTCGCTCTTTTGATCTTGCATAATCTTCAATTGTTTCATCATAGTCTAATGAAGTTGTCAACTGAGATTCAATATTCAAAATCGCTAAAGAGTTTAAACGATTATCATTCATCGAAGATCCGAGATATGATTTTACCCTTTTTAGAGTACTAAATGAACGCTCAGCTGAAGTATTTGATGCAGGAACACACAAAAACATTCGCAATGCAATATTAACGTATGGGTAAATATCAAGTAAATTATTATCTTTCATAACTTTACACAAATATAGCACTGATTTTGTGGATATGCTTTCTGGTAAACCTTTTAAGTAACCTCGAAAATGAATACATTCATTCATAAAAGATATATCCAGATCTTGAGGATATTGTTTTTGTAACTATCCAGCTTTTTGTCTTACTTCTAAGACTGACAACTTAGTAATGTTGAACAAAAATCCAACTGAAGTATTAATTTTTTCATAAGAATTTATACGCTTTCTTAACTCTGTATGTAAAGAATCTAGTATGATAAAAATAGGTATTTATTTTAAATGATTTTTTACCAACAAATTCTGTATCACCTTGAGATGATTCATCAAAAGGTATTTTTCTTTTTTTTTGTACGGGAAACTTTATGTAAAATATATATAAAATTTAACAAGGCATGAGAGAAAGACGTAAAGATAATATAAAATGAACGGTCACAGTTGGTTATTCGTTATCATAATATCAGTTATTATCATTAATGATTCACACTGTCACTGCAGTAATTAACACGTTAATAACATCATGGTAGTACTGTATTTTGTTTTTGAACAGCTGCAAAACAGATAAACAACAAACCAATACACGCGCCATGCGCGATTATTATGAAATTTACAAATTTATAAAATAGCTGTGTTGATATTAATAGAAAGTTTTGTTGAAATTTATTTACCTAAAAAAATAAAACTATAACCAACATTTTTATTTTATTTTTCTTACCGCTTAAATCATTCTAAATCTGTTTATATATATAAAAAAAAACTCTCAGTTAATTTGCTGCCCCCAAAAAAGTGCTGCCCGGGGCAAATGCCCTCCCCTCCTAAATACGCCACTGCCTATAAGGATAATATAGTTTCCTTGAATTGTAAATGTGTATAAGTTTAAAAACTATAATAAACGTTATACATATATACTAATTTTTGCAAATACCTATACATAATTATAATTAATACATAATATCGACATACGAAAATGGTTTACAAATTACAAACATTTTTCATTTTATCGTGTCTAACACACCTATTTAGTCACTTATTATTTTATTTAAACCGTTCACTTTCTAACGATATACAATACTCTTTAATGTATATAATAATATATGATTTCGTTTTCCAATAATTCATTCATGCGGAATACTTTACAATCAGTGATTTTTATAAAACCTATTGTGCGTATATAACAAATACCTAATATTTACATATTTATAATAGGAGACATTATTATCCTCAGGTGCCTCGCGACTGCCGTACATAAAGGGGTATTATATAGGCTATTTTTTTTTTCAAATCCATTCGTTGGGTGGCTTTGTGCTTGTGTGAATCGTAAATTATCATTATAGTGTTAGTAATCCGTTTCAAAATTATACGATCAGCTATTACACGCACTCACGTGCACATGTCAGCAATTTATTAACCATGAAAAAATGTATGCTTTTTACTCAAATAAGACTATTTTAATTCATTCAGAACGTCAAAATGCGTAAGTACGCTAATAATAATGTTTAAAATATTAATAGATTCTTCATAACATTCTCGTAGTATCGTACCAAAAATATTTCGAACATTATTTAAATATTTGTATTGGAAATTAAGCAAAATATTATTTTATTTATTAGTATTATTGAATATTTAAACCACTATTATCTATTATAATCAAAAAAATGAAAAATCTTAAATTTTCTTGCTATCTACGATTCCTCGAACAAGTTCTAATGAATACAAAAATGTCTTGAAAATTATTATCGGAGTAAACATCATCTTGGTCTAACGTAATTTGATGTAATTAGAAACAGTCGTTTTTTACATAATAAACAGCAGTCACGAGGCCCTTTAAACATGTCCTTATCAAAAAATAAAAATAAAAAATGTAGGATATAGGTTGAGGAAGTTGGTCAATCATCCCTTCGGTCCTCGAATAGAATAATGTATTATTATTATTTTAAATTTAAAAGCAATAATACATTAGGTATTGCATTCAATAAATACGATTCTGAGTGGGGTAAATTTCTTTTTTTTTGGGGGGGGGGGATTAAAAATGACCCCTCCAAAAAGAAAACTATAGAATTAATTTGCCATAAAAAAAGCTCTTTTTGTAATGTATTTTAAATATAATATACTAGCTGTCATATTCGGCTTCAACTTGGAATTTTAATTTATATTTCCCTTCATATGCGTTATGATAAACTGTATTAATATTGTATAGGTACACATATATATTATATTTTATTATTATTTTTGGCGTTGAATGTAAATTAAACCCCTTGAATATAAATAGGTAGTTACACCGTATAGTAGGTGGTTTTTCTTCATGCTTGGCGAGGAACTACTAGAAAAATCGAAACATGTTCAAAGAATCAATTTTCTATCGATCGCATACTGCATACTCCGAAACTTCTAATGGACTCTTTCTGGTCGGAAAGCTTATCACAGAGAAATAATAAGAAAATAAAATGAAAATTTAAATAAACATCATTGTAAAATCAACAGTTTCCTCGTTCCGCTCAGAATCTAAAATTGAAATCTACTTACAGCATTAGATATGCACACGAATCAGATACAGCCAAGTGCATAGGAATCCGAAATTTATAGTCGTATTGATATATAATTGTGGATGTGTAAATTTGGTTCAAAAGAGACGAAATTTACCAAAAATAAATGTTTACGAGTGGTCCAATGGTTCCTGGTCAAAACGTGCTGCCCGCAGCGCACCTCTATTTTGAATTCATCCATAAACGTGTCATGGAGACTCAACTATGGATTTTTTATATTAACTACGTATACACAACTTAGGAAATGTGAATACAGTAAAAAATATCGTTTACCACAAATTACCATCGACTTACCTATATATATATATATACTAGGTAGTTGTTCATTTGTACCTATTCGAATATTTTACAAGACTGCTAATCATTTTATATAAATAACATCGTGAAAACATTATTATATACGTACGTATTTAAATAGTACCTATAAGTAAGTACACGATTACCAATGAGGAAAAACGCATGATGGATAAATACGGATAAGAAATTACCGGGTGTATATTCTAGGCACTTTTTTGGGTCGGTATACGTAACGATGGATTTTTTTACACTAAATATCCAATTTCCCAGCGCCGCGTCAACCAATTAGCCCGCAAGGCCTGCAGAGGATTACACTTGTGTCGTGGGCGTGAACGTAATATGATATATACGTATAAAAATATTATTCGATGCATGTACATTTATATATATATAATATATTTTGAAAAAAAAAAAAAAAAAAAAATAGAAAAAGTGCGTATTATATAGGTAGGTAGGCGTAATGTTTACCGTATATATATATATATATTATTATCGTATAGTCGTTGTAATAACAGTCTACTACTATTCCCCCGTTTGATCAATGAACTTTTTCTACCAAACAAACACGGTCCAGGGACGTCAGTCAGTATTATATAACGAGCAACGATATTTAACGATCGGATGTTTTATAACAGCCAATTGACCATAATATTTTACGGATATACTCTCGGGTTATTGAAACGTGCGGCAAACTGTCGTGTCACTTAATATACTACGTAATACGCGTATTCCTTCGTTTATAATAATATAGATCACGACGGTTCATCATGGGTAACCAAATTTTTTCGCCGAACAAAGTTTGTAACCTTAATATTGTCCTTTAGAGTTGCACGGGCAGTCGTTTATCTTGTTTCAAAGGAACTATATATATATATATATTATTATCTAGTTAACCGCAAATCATAATAGGGTTATAATATTATATAATATAAAATACAACAATTATTGGCAATAGTTTTTTTTTTTTTTTTTTTACAAACAGAAAATTGATTTTGTAAGTATCGATTTTTAACCTAACATATAAAATTAATTATCCTTATATTTTCTAGTATTACTGGTAAAATATTTTGCAAACTCTTGAAAGAGGAGAAAATTATATCGGCCGGATTTCAATTTATTTCGGGATTTCAAATATTATATTTTAAGTTATTATAGAATACTGTAAAAATAAACACGAAAATGATAGTATTTTAAACAATAATTACAAACGATGAAAAACGTATTTTATAAATCTATGTTGATTAATGTGATCTGTAGTTGTAAGTCCCCTATAAGTTAAAAAAAAAACTAATAATATACAAGCGGTGATAGTTTCACAAAAAACAACGGTCACATTCATACAAGCTGCATTAGTATATCTATTATTTCATAGAAATAAATCGTATTTTTGCAGAAAATACTTCTCTTCAAAATATAAAATAAGCAAAAAAAAAAAAAGTAATCAGGTAAGTACCTAATCAACTTTTTTACCATTTTGCCGACTACAATCCTAATAATTTACAGTTTGCCGACAATTCTTAAAATTTAATTCCAAAATACTTTCTACTATTTGCCGACTGAACTATTTGCCAACTAAACTTAATTTTGCCGACTGCTTTCCAAGATTGGGGGGGGGGGTGAGATACCTCCCACGACACCTTCCCTCGGGACGACCTTGTATGTAATACATTTGAAGCATGTGATATTGTGTATTTATATAGCAAAAAGACATATACGAGTTACAACATAATATTATTTTATCATAATATAGTTTAAACTATATTTAAAGTATGGATATAGCATAAAGTTTTTATTATGATAAAAACAACATACAACAAATATATTTTGTGAGTGTTGACAATCTTCGGTGAATGGGCGATTTTGAATATTTTATAAAACATTTTTGAACATACATTGATTATATTTACGAATGTCTGCAACATTCAATGGTGATTGTTTGCATATTGCACTATTGTCTTTTACGGTAACGTATTATAACATAACAGCTGCATCCGATAAAGTTATATAAGCAAATTTATAATAATGGTAAATAATTCGACCAAATCTCTTGCCCGGAACACGGGTCGACCGGATATCCGAATTGTAATAAAAAATTGTACGCGTTTAACCGCACGTAATGTGGTATTATCTACCTGCAAACAAATCCACCACCGTATCGGTCACGTACATTATCGATCGATCGTTGAAAAAAAACTCGTGATGATGGATCCGAGATTCCGGCTGGCGGCAAAGACGATATTATTCAGGCGTAACGATAACATATTATCCTAGGTATAGTATCATTGTCAATCAAATGACTGGAAAGTGGAAACTGCCAATATTTTTCATATTTCATTAAAATTAATGTTAAAAACATCAATAGGATTTATCGATTTCTATAAATATTCGTTTATTTTAGTTAGGTACCGATAAATTTATCGGTGATCCATTTACTCTAATATGCGTAATTTGAAATTTGTCTCTTGGGAAGGGACAAGAGTTATTTTTTTCAACTACAATTCCCCCCCTTCTCATTAATAAAATGCTTAACTATCACACTAGTATAAACAGTACCGGCGTTATGATTTTGCGATTTTGCGAGGCCCTGTGTAAGAAATAAATCTGTGGTCCTTAGAAAAAAGCCTTGGTTACTATAACATGCAAATTGGTGAGGGGGGTTAAGTGCTTGAAGTCCCCATTCAAAATTGACGAAACCACTTCAGATTTTTGACATTTTCGAGTAATTTTTTCAAATAAATCATTTATAATTATAATGTGTTATTAAGATAACGACTACGAGTAGGTATTTCGGTACCTATTAAAATACGCTATACCATCCATTTTTAAGGGGTATTGTATAGGAAATTTTTAAGTAGTTATTTGAATAATTAAAACTTAACAATTAAAAAACGTTAAAACATATTTTAAAAGTAATCTAAAAATAATCTTATATTATTAATTCCACTTTTTACTGTTGCGTAATCATGATATTTGTTCAAAAACTTCTTGTTTGATCCAAAATTTTCATAAAAGAGAAATATTTACACTATATAATATATATATATATTATAAAATATAAGAACTTAAACTAAGACTATACAATTTGTAAAGAGTTTTATAGTTTTAGATAGCATACGGTTTGTGTTCGATAATTATATTTAAACATCTATAATTTGTGATAGAAAAATTTCAAATTTGAAAAAATTATACACTTATAGTTATATATATATATATTGAATTATATATCTATATAAAATATATCGCACTGCATTTATCATTATATGTGTTGTATATATTATGTGTTTTAACAACATTTCGATATTTGTAAGATTATTTTAAAGTGAGTATAATGGTTTTCAAAATATTATTCAAACGTCGATAATTTTCCAGACCAATAATAGCGTTCCTGAGACATTATTATTTTACTATTTGGAAATGTTTTACGAACATTTTATTTACTATTATTTGTTTGTTTGCTGTCAAAATTGGTTTAATTAATTATTGCTTAACGTTTTCAACCATTATTGACGATTATTCGGAAATGTCACCACTGCCATGAATTATTGCCCACAACGTAATATTATATTATTGTATGTTCTCGGACTTTCGGTCCATCCAGGGGTGCTAGTCGTTCGCGTACACTGTATGTAGCGCCCAAACGATTTACGCCCAGATTTGGAATGTGAAACGAACCTGTCGAACGGGCGACGACGAATTGTGGGATCGACGACCAATACGTTATAAAAGGACGTATTGCGTGCATTATACGTACAGAGAGGAGAGTCGAGTGAGGAGCTGTGTAGTGCACGTTCAACAGGTACCTGTTGTATACCTGCGCAAAGTCCCATTATCTGATAAAATATACCTTTGTGTTTGATGAGCTCACATATAATATTATATGCGCAACTGGCAACGCTATTATCATTACACACCTCTTATTTAGTACACAATGGTTGACGTTGACGCCACATCCGAACAAAAACCTATAAATTGTGTTTTAACGTGGAAAAAAAAGTATGGGTATAAGCATATACGTGTCACATTTTCGGTCTTCTTTTGTTGCGTCCGAAAACATCAAACGACACGACGAAATAATATTAGACGATATCGTTGAGCTATGTATGCATGTCTTGCGATTCTTGCAGTGGTAGGTATATTATAAACTACCTACACGAATCTAGGGGAAAAAAGCCAATGGAAAAAAAAACCACAGAAAAAAAACGACGAATCGTTTTAAAATTTGGATTCGATACCTACATAATATAACGAAATAATAATAACTGTAGGTATTTAATTCATTATATTTCAGTGCGTTTTTTTTTTAACTGGTAAACTAGGCGACATAAATGTCGCCCCGTGTAAATATTTTGTCGTCGATAGTAGATTTTATTATTGAAGACTGGGCGACATACATTTTTTAGTCATAAAATATTCACAATAATTTGGTAATGAATGCTTATGGATAAATACATATATGAAATTGAATAGATGCAAATGCATTTTTAATAATGGATTCGTTGATGGTTAATCAAATATTGATATACCTACTTCGATTTACAACTGTATTAAATGTATGTACACAATTATGCCTGTAAGAGGATGAGTGGCGATATAGAAAGTATTTTCTGAAATTAAAATATAAGTAGTGAAGGTTAGTGTGATGGAGTTATTGGTATGTGACAGAAAAACTTCTATATCATCAAAAACGGACAATGCCGTAAAAAACGGTACAAATGGTATACCTTACTACCTATAGTATATAGGTACTCGTATACTGATAAATTTTTTATTGTCGCTCAGTGAAAATTCCTTAAAAAATGCACTGTTATATTTGTTGTCATTCTGAAAATAATAGTAAAATAAATCATTTTCAATAATCACAGACATAATAATATGGTATATCTACAGATAGAGGCCTAATATTATAATTGTTATGGTCAATAATAATTTCCAATACAATTTATTTGGAATAAGGATAATCCTAAATGAAGCATATACAACGAGTCTCAAATAATAACAAGCTTTTGAATAATATAATTAAATAACATACCACTATAATAGTACGTAAGTATCTTCGTCGATACTTAATCTATTGTGTGACAGTTTTATTTATAACTATATTATAATTTTTATATTATCGGGTAGTATCTTAAATTGTTTAAATTTATTTATTTCTATATATTTCTTAAATTGTATACAATTTAATAAATAAAACATAATTTTTAAAATTTAATTTCGACAAAACATCGAAATAGTTTTCATCTTTTAAATAGTATAAACTATAAAATTTATAATGTTCTTTAATTATTTTGATCACCAAACGTCAAAAGTTGACTACCAAACACCAACAAACGACTACCAAAAGATTCCAAAAATAATTTTAAAAAATTGGAGGTGTTAACTTCAAATTACCGTAAAGAAATTCTAATCGACTATAGACACATATATTAGGTAATATATTATTATATCTGAGATTACTGAAAATCATTTATTCATTATACCCATTATACAGTGCGGCTCGTGTGTAGGGGCGACGGGGTGATCGCCTTTCCTCTAAAATTGTAGCGAATTACTTATTAACAAGTTAGATATTGATTTAAATATTAACAATTATTTATATTTACATTGTAATGCAATTTCAAAATATTATTATTGAAAGTAAAAATTGTTTTTCATTGTTATGAAAACACTATAAGGTAATCAGAGTTTAAAAATATATGTAGGTAATAGCACGGTTGAAATAGGTATACCTATTATTCATATTTTGCGCGGTTATGGAGTAATGAACAGCACTCGGCGCTGGTGCGACGTTGACAATCGCCCGTCATAACTATACGATTAAAACCCAAAAACATAGGAGGGGGAATTCGGTAATAATGCGGCCGCCAGAGCGATACGAATTCTCGCCCTACATGCAAGTGGACTACCGAACTATACGGAATAATGTTTATATACAAGTGTATTTACTGTGTTCGTGTTCGTGATGCGAGCACATTTCTATAATTTCTATATTTCTTTATTATTTATTTAATTTATTCTTTTATTATTGGTGTATATTATATTATTATAATATAGTAGATAAAAATTCAGTAACATATTCACAGAAAATTGAAATAAAACGACTTGGAAGACCTGTTTAGCGAAATGAAAGATAGACACTTAAATTTTGAGTATAAAACGTATAAGTTTATTATTTTGTAATTTCCTGTTTTTGTAAAACGTATTTATATATTTATTTTTTTATAATTTGGTTTAATAAATACCTTTTAAATTGGTACATAATTATTATTGTATTCTATGCTTTACAAAAATGAATAGTTTTTAATAGCCCTTCCACTTTTAAAGCCCACGAGCCGCCACTGCAATTATATGAGAAACTAAATAACAATTAATATAATAATAATAATAATAATAATAATAATAATACACAACTATCATTATTTTATTATAATAATATAATATATTAAATCCAAACTTAAAGTAACGGTTTTTTTCTTTGGCTTTTTTTCCCCTATTGCCAAAATAAATAATACGAACCGCAGAAGTAACAGCGACCGACGGTGAAACATAATATTCAAACCACGTTTAGCACATGGCCTATATTATAGGCACTCTAGTTTTCGGAGGAAAACGCGTGTTTAATTTTATAGTCGTAGTTGTTTGTGCTCTATCGTAGAAGCGAAATTGACACGTTTATGGCCCGACGCTAATATTTATCGGGTTCACGACCGACAAAAATGTATATAATATAAAGTCAAATATAGTGTATATATAAGGGTATACATACCTATAAACACACTATATTTTACTTTTTCACCATACCCTAAATTATGTAATGTAACATAAACATTCCATATATGTATACTTATGCTTGTTATAGGCGTCTGACCGTTCCGAAACATACAATATAAATTCAACGGTTCCCGTCGTTTAAGGCGGACCGAACGAAATCCAAACCAAACAGCAGCGTTACGCGCTATACGTCGTAAAAGTATTTGTTTATAATATAATTATATATGTATACACGTATTTCAGCTATAAAAATAACGAGACTAATGTCCAAACATGGAAAAAATAATAGGACATAATAATCATGTAATAACGTTATTATTAGCTGACGATGCAAAAATTTACAAAGATATAGTAAACGTATATAGATGATGCTATTAAACTACAATTTGATTTAAATAATATTTACAAATGATGTCCAAATAATGATTTGTTTTTAAATTTAAATAAATGTTCTACAAATAAATTCTATTTTTTTTTAAAAAAATGCCAATATTACATTAATTATTCTTCGGGTAATATTAATATTTATCAAGAGTAACTACAGTACACGATCTAGGAGTAAAATTTCATACTAGACTTTCTTTCAATGATCATGTAAATTTTATTAGGAATAAAGTTTCTGCAAAATTAGGGTTTATCGTACTTATCGACAATTTAAAGATAAATCTGCATTGAACATTTTATTCTATTCATTAGTCTGTTCTTACTTTGATTATGCACTCGCCTTATCTATAGCTGTCATCCATATTTAATAAAACAGACACAAGATCTAAACAAAATCCAAAATAATTTTATTCGTTTTTCATGTTTTCAATGTTATGTTTATAGAACTCTTCATTCTGATTATGATGTTACAATCCAATTTTTTAATATAAAAACGCTAGAACGGCGTTGTATGCAAATGAAATTGAAATTTTCATATAAAATGTTAAATAATATGATGTCCTGAAATTCTTCAAAACAAACATTTTAAAGTCAATTCAATGAATTGTCGTAATGAAAACTTATTTTATATAATAAATGTTACTATAAATTACATGGTAAATTTGCCATCGAATATCTTAATGTCTGCTGGAAATTCTATACAAAATATTGATTTTTTTTAATAAACCTTTGACAATATTTATGACTCATATCTTAAGAAATATGTAATACTTATAGATATAATATTATATTTAAAAATAATACTTATAAGATTAATATTGTTTATCGTAGTTTATTATATTTATATATGTATATTGTGTATGTATGTATATGTATATGCTGTAATATTATTATAATATTACTTTATTTTTCTCCTTCTCTTTCTTTTACTATTAGGTACATCCTATATCTTATTACAAATATAATTATAAAGTAATTTTCTTACATTGTATATCTAATTTAATACCTACTATATTATGTTATATGTATATATAAAAATAATTTTGTAAATGGAATTTATTTCCGTAATAAAGAATTATTATTATTATTAAATAGTGTTATATACACCGTTAAATTAGATTAGGGAAAAAAGCCGGAAAAAATTTATGGTGGGGAGGGGGGAAATTTCAAACTTTGTATTTGTGTAAACGAATTAAATAGTATAGGAACGCTAAAAATTTGAATGCAATTATTAGAAAGATAATATAATTTAACAAAGATAATATATATATATATATATATATTAATATAAAAAAATAATCTTCGGTATTATCATTATTGAAATATCTGCGTACATAGGCGGCACTTGGTAAAAACTAATGAGGGTGCAAAAATTCTTATGATTCATAAACCAACTATATACAGCAATATACATTTCAAGGAATAATAAATAAAGTATTAACATTATAGAATTCTATG